>JAPFBL010000061.1:825000-922500 GCA_026182355.1 Hermatobates lingyangjiaoensis
TTTTATTACTGTCTCTATTTTCAAGTTCATCTATTGTTAGTTTTATAATGATTTTTTTTTTATAATTTATCTCTCAGTTTATTCTTGCTTTGCTTATAGTTCTATGTCAATAAATACCTAATGATTCACTTCAGTGTCTTTTTTGGTCTTTCTGTAATAAGTGTATCAGTGTTTAATGATTTTTGGTTAGTTACAACTTTTGTAAATGAATTTGCAAAGTTCGAGTTTGTTCTGACATATAAAACGTTCTTTGGATCGTCATTTTAATGTCCGTACTGTGTGTCACCAGTAAGTCTATAGTCTATATGCTATTTCAGTTGTATTCGACGACTAGGCTAGCTTTCGTATGTTGTTCTGCAGGTTTTCTTTAATTGTTTGTAAAGTTCAAAGTGTTGTTTTTATTCTTAGTATTTTTATTGAAAACTATTGAGTAGACTTTTGATAATGAACGAATTCTAAAAATAGATTTTTTTTTCATCAGGTTTGTGTTACAAAGAGACAAAGAATGCAAACATCTTTAGTGTAAGTTCCCCAAGATTTTTATGGAAGTTGATAGATAATTCATTCAAACAATAAGACTCCTGTTCTCACACTTCACTTGGAGTTTGACTAAAGTCCTCAGCATGCTTTAGTACTGTTAAAGTGGACTTATATTTTCATCTATTGTATTTATACTTCTTGGACTCCATTTTATGCATGTACGAAGTATTATTAGCAAGTACAGTTCAAATAAGTAATATTTCTTTCTGAGATAGTGCTGAGGTTAGTTATATGCCTGAAGAAGAACACTACCTGTTCGAAATGCGTTGTATGGACAACTAGCTGATCTACCAGACGTTGTCCGGGAGGTAGATTATGTCCCGGTGTTTTGATTATGGACGGCAGATCCCAAAAAAGGACCCTGATCAAAATCAAAATGCCGTAGTTAGTTCCCACGAAACAGTTATATAAGATCCTATGTTTCTTTGTATCAAGATATCTCTATCTGTATAGCGGACAGACAGACAGACAGATTTTGAATTTTATATATACAGATTAAACTTGTATATTTGGAGGCTATTTTATTAGCATTTTACCCTACTATTAGTAATGTTTGTACTAAAAATGCTTCGTGATGAATAAATGTTGCTTAGAATGGACTAATTGAATACCTTAAGGGCTTTAAAACGATTCGGTTTATAAGACATCAGGAATGAATTAGGTTTTTAAACTAAGATACTTCTGTATGCAACTAAACTCGATTAAAGAAAATAAGACTGTGCCATATGATTTGTCGGAGAAGATACAAGTATATGTGTTACTGGAAAGATGAAAGATGCCTGTTGACTGGATGAAATATAAATGATTTATTTTGATTGGTCATAGTGTGAAATGTTTGCGGTGAGAGGAAGAGCGGAGTCTGGCTCATGGAGGTGACTGCGCATGGTCGACAGAACCTATATAGGGGTGCAGAAGCAGTGCCGACTCCTGTCGCAAGCCATGGCACCTAACCGCCTACGACTTCGCGCTTGCATCGCAGTCACAGTGCTCGCTCAGGTAATTAGACTCTTGTAATTACACCAACAGCTTGCCCTCACGCGTCATTAGAGTAATTAAAACTTGTCCTTAATGACCTTCCACTGATTCATTCCACAAGCACCATGCGTTGTCCCTTATAGCTGACACCACAGTCCACATACAAACACGATTATAAGAACGGCGGTCGTCTAACCCAAGGCGTGTACCGGCGAACACCATTTTAAGTAAAGTAAAATACACCAAAAACAAAATAAAACTTGAAAAAAAACTTAATTTTTATTCCAAATCACAATTAAGTTCATTAGCCCTTGAGCCCTGGTCATTGCTTTTCAAGTTTCGGCAATCTTAGCACTTTGACCGCTAGATATCAGTATACGAAACTAACATGTTTATTTGATAGATACATTGAATCGTATGCAATTCTAGTTATTGCAAAGGATCAGCATTTCAATGGAATTAAGGACTTTTACTTTTGTATTTTATCTTCCAAATTGTGCTCAAATATTTGAATAACAACTGTCATTGTATGTTTGTTTCAATGCAATATCAAAGTTTGAAAAATTCCACTTTTTTGTAATCACTTGTTCCACAAACATTTATATTTGCAATAATAAGAGTTTTTTAAAAAAAACTGGTTCAACATATCAGGGTGTCATAGCGATAGACTGGATACATTTAAAATAATTCTGAATTCAACACCAACAATGGGGCGGAAGAGGAACGACAAACCTAAGACAGTAGAAAGAGTTCAGCTGCTTTTATATAAATCGCAATAATTGCTTTAATATTTCATTATTATTTAAGCATGTTTCTAATACCAAATTAGTATGGCTAAAAATATTTCTGTTTCGTTTTATAAAAATCAAAGGAAAAAAATGTTCTAATGTTTAATTCTTGGTCGTAAACTTGTTACGATTCTATGACCTAGAGAGATTATGAAAAGATATTGTCTAGGACAAAGAGTATCTTTTCATAACTAGATAACAAGAGCTTCTTAGTGGAGGCGCACCATGAAAAGGGGTAACATATCAGAAGCGATATTCAATCTATACTTATCAGTCTGAGAAGCATCTATTCATTCATCGTATAATTATCAGGATATACGAGAGTATTATAGCTCATGTAAATAATGTGATATAAATATTTGGTTTACAACAAGTGATGTAATATGTTTTCTCATTTGTTCTTGAACTCCTTTGTTTCCTTCTTTTTTCTTTACGTCTTTTTCTCCGCTTTCTCATAAACGTGCCAATTCATGTCACTTTGAGGGGTCTAGTTAATCGATCAAAAGATCTTATAACATTTCTCAAGTTTTTATTTTACGTGTTTATTCATAACAAATTGTTTTATACATTGTAAATTTTGCAAGTTATATAGAAACTTTTCAATCCCATGCTTAGGTGTTATTTAACAACTTTTTCATTGTTTGAAATATCAAATTTTGAAATTGTAAAACAATTGACATTAAATAAGAGGTTTAAAATGAAGATGTTAAAGTTGAAGAATTGTCACTTTTAACACAACTGTTCAGCTTTAACAAGAGAGCTACACATTGTACAAAAAGTCAGGCTTTGAAATTTTGATTTAAACATGTAAAACTAACTGATTCATGATAAATATTTATTTTATTCGACAATCTCTACCTTTTTCAAGTTTTAAAACATCTGGATTAGGCTTCACTCAAACTCGTTGACAATCAATTAAGCTTTGCTTTGCTTTAATGTGGCTATATCCATTTTATCAGTTATAACAAACTTATACTCATTTATCTAGGACAATATGAAATATTATTATTATTAAACTAAGGGCCTAAATCTTATCGAAATAATATGCACCGCAGCCATATCTGCCCTATTATGTATCCCGTTGTTGTTTCATAAACATTTCAAACTTTTAGTTCTTTAATGAACTTCATAATTGTTCCCAGAAAAGCATCTATCAATTCTATTGGATTTGCGTTTGATTTATATATATATATAAAACCTCATTCATTTTTTAAATGTGATTTTTGCATTCATTCAGAATACGTTTATATAGGTTTTTGTCAGTAGTAGTTTTTATAGGACTATTCCATTTTAGATATATTTTTAAAAACTTTTTTTGAAGATTTAATATTTTTTTTACAAATTTTTTAAAGGCCCTGTTGTTGAGTCATCTTGTATATGCTTTTTTCTTCATTCAGTCTGCATTTCAACCCTGAGAAAGTAAAGATCCTTATACAAATTACACTAGCCTACAGAAAGGTTAGCTTGTTTTTAAACTTTACCAACCCGTGACTTATTCTTTTGTGCCAGGTTCAATATGTACCATAAGGGAGTTGATTTATGTTTACTGATTTTCTTGTTATTAATTCTTGACCCAACAATATACAGACAAGAGTCTTTTTCTTGAAATCAGGAAGGTTCTAAATCAGGTGATAACTATCTTCACCTTGACACCTCTGTGAAATGTTCTAGTCAGAACATAGTAACTGACAACATAAAGCCAAATTGCAAAAATTGCCTTCTATTAAATGTTTCTAAAATTTATCTTCTATTGCGGCTATCTGATAGCGTGTCAATTGCAATGGACGAAACTACCTCATTTATAATCTAAAGATGCGTTTGGCTTTAGAGAAGGTTAGATTATATTTTTTTAAGAAATAAAGCTTTAATTAATTATTTTAGCATTTATTGTTTTATTTATTATATTTTTTACTATTTCATTATTTTATTTATCTAATATTTATTTTTCAATATATTATTATTTACATATATATTACATATTATTAACACATATATATGTAATATATTACATAATATATTACTCGCGTCCCGTACTTCTCCCCACTTCGTTCTCTCTTCTAGCCAGTCTCCTCCTGATGAAGAACAATAGTTCGAAATATTGAATTTAGGAGGTCTATATTTTATCTTTTTCTTGTATCGTATTTTGCATAATTTAACGTTTTAGTCCTTGTGGACATTCCTTCTATTGTCCGAGGCTGGACAGGGAGGATCTGACGAGGTACCATCTGGGAAGTCGATTTTAGTTCTTCTCAACAATGCAATTAATTATATATATATATATATATATATACGATTTCACATAAACACGTAAAATAACAATCAATGATAAAATCAGAATATGAAATGAAAAAAAAAAGACTAAGATCTTTCAACCATAGCAAGTGGTCTTCGCCGGAGTCAAAAACCCAACTCTGACGAAGACCACTTGTTACGTTCGAATGGTCCTAGTCTTCTTTTCCCATTTCTTGTTGTGGTTTTGAACATTGATTGTTGTTTCACGTGTTTATTGTGAAATTTTGTTATATATATATATAAAAAATTGTTTACAGTTTATTTTTAATTTTGTATAAGCTTAGACTTCTACTTTTAATTTATTTTTCACATTATTTGTTCATCTTCCTGTTTCACCGATGCAAAGACTGTCGAGGCCTTGGCCGCAGCCTCTCAATATGGGGGCCAAAAGCTAGCCTTTCCCTGAGCAGGATCCCTAGATATTTGACTTCCTCTACAACCGGGATTCTTTGCCCTCTGTATGATATTATGGGTCCGCAGTTCTTTCTAAAACCTCCTTTGAGCATTAAGACCGAGAACTTTCTGATGAAGAGGTCGACCTTGGCATAGTAGCACCATTCCGAGACTGTTTTCAACGCTCTTTTGCCCTTGCCTTCCAACTGGGCCTTTGACGTTGCCGCACTAGTATGCTTAGGTCGTCAACAAAGGCTATGGGCTTCAGGTCTTTCATGACTAATCTTACGAAAAGAGGCTCGAAGGCGTAGGACCACAGAATTGGGCCTAAAACTGAGCCCTGTGGGTACCCTCGCTCTACCTTTCTTTCTACCTGTTTTGATTTATTGCCATACGCCATTTAGCCTTTCGACCATTATATGAAACAAAGCAGAGCAGATTGATGTTTTTTACGTGGTGCCCTTTAGCCACCCCGAGCAAGGCAGGAAAAGCGACAAAAAGCCCCCCGTCCAGGAGTATCCGGTGTGCCCAAGGTGGACCTCGCGGAGGTAGGCATCCACGACAGACAACTTTTTTTTCTACCGTAACCGCTGCAGCCCTAGCAATCGCAGTCCGATGTTCGAAGAAGGAGTTGATCATGTAACCACCTCTAACCACCTTTAGCCTCTCTGTTTAAAGAAGTAGATACCTTTGATCATATGAAGATCATTAAAGAACTGTAAATCTGAAGTTGAATGTAGTTACAATGGACTTGTACAATATGACGGTCACGGGGCGTAAGAGTCCGATGAGATTCATTCCCTCAGTTTAATAATTTTAATAACACGTCTGACTGATCATGATTTCAAGTTACTTATAAATCATAAAATCATTATAACCACATATAAACAAATGATACATTACTGATTTATTCAACATTAAAATAAAACAAATTAAAAAAAAGTTTGATATTATATTTACTTACAGTAAAGTTCAGTATAGGACACTATAAACTTTTTTATTTATTATAACTTTTTTTCCTATACTTAGTTTTGCTTTATTATATATATATTATTAATAATCTAATACTTTTATTTTAAATATTTCTAAAATAGCATTTAAATTTTTTACCTGTTTATATTTTAATTTTGTCTTCGTTATACATATTTTGATAATTTTCTGTTTTGTTTCATTTGATTCAAGCCGTGATTTAGTTTTGCCAACTTCTCATTTTTCCCCTAATTTTATAAAAATAACTTAAGTTATTATCTACCATTTCTAATTCTGAGTTCTAAATTTAAACAAGATATATATTTGACTGCAAAGACACAAATTAAAATTTGCGCGGAAGGAAGCAGCCGTCCTTCTTGTCCAAGGTAGTGTGAAGGAAGAATGAGCCAAACATCAGATAATGTCTGCAGCTATGTACCAGCAATATATGCGGGACAGGAAAAGATTTTTAAAAGAATAAAGTCCAGAGGAGTAATCCTGAAAGAACTAGATAACAATAGATGGAATAAATGAAAATTATTTGAAAAAAAAAACCTTTAGGCGGTAGAATTGCTTTTGTTATTTCTCTTTGATGAAGAGAGAACCATTATCCTTTTATAAGTTTTGCACTTATTAAATTAAGCTAAGAAAGGCTAAACGATATGATGTTGGATGATTCATCCTTACTGTAACTTGATAAATAATTTGCTAAGTAAAACGCTTCTTTATAAACCATGCATTTATAATGCCGAGTCTTTGGAGAAACGATACCTTCTTATTCTCTATGGCAATACTTTTGTAAATTATATTTAAATCTTTCATAAGTAGCGATGCAAATATATTAAACCAACCAGGCGTATATATTTAAAGATACTCAACAATTAGAAGCTATGGATGACTTGTCGATATTTTGAAAAAAATATCAAAAATAATAAATTTCATTAGGCCATACCTTCATAAGTCATTGACAATTATAATTATTAAAATTTTAGATGCATGGTCAGTATTAATAAACATATTATATATATATATATATATATATATCCTTAGTTCTTCATTCGTTGGCTCTCTAATGACATAAATTATTGAGTAATTACTGATTATGACATTATTAAGTGATTGAGAGGCTGGAACTCTAAAGAACAATACTAGAAAAGTACTCAAAACTATAGTCACATGTCACGGTATAAAAAAAGGATAACTGTTACACGAATATATTATGTATTGACATGGTAATGCGTATCATATATATATATATATATATATATATATATATATATAGTATGTTTTGTTATTGAGGGCTAGGTCAAATAAAAGAAAATAAAAAAAAAACAAAACATACAATAGAATAGAAGAGGTCAAGAAAAATTTATGGAGATTTTATATATAAATATATATATGTATATATATGGTATTGTTTTCTTGACCACAAATTAGATGTCACTCAAGAAAGGAGCGACTCACATCTATCTTGATGATGACGAGGCCATCGAATTATTATGGTGAATTTTTATTTCATTTCTGAATGTTCTTTTTTGTGAATTTAGTTTATTTAGTTCGTGGAACCATTTAATTTAATTGGTTATATATTTATACTATTTTTTTATCGATTATTTTTATTTTTAGTTCGGTTATTTACAAGTCGTTAAAAGTTTTTAATTCTATTTTCATTCATTTAATCTTTATTTGACTTTTATTTCTTTTTCTTCTTTGTCTCCTCTCTCTCTGAAAGTTGGCTACAACGTTTGAGTGCTTCTTTTTAAACGCAAGCCAGTCGTTTTCCAGCCTTTGGAGTGATTCACATCTATCTTTGTGATGAGGAGGCTATCGAAATATAGTAGTGAGTTTCAGTGATTTCATTTCTCTGTATTGTTTGAAAATTCTAGTTTATATATATATATATATATATAATGCTCCGGTTCAATGGAATTATAATAACAAACAGTTAAAAGGAAGGTAACACATACTCGTAGATTGAACAGGGATAACACTTTTATATTTCCACGATTGTCAAAGAGTCGTAGGAAGAGTGAGTTATACCTTTTTTATCTCTGCGTGACCTTCGTTTTAACTCTTGTATATAAATATATATAGCTCAAAAACAAAGCGAAAAACAATAATAAAAGCATGCAAGACTAATACTATTTCGACTGCTATCGTCATCAGGAAGAAGTACCTCTGCGTGCAGCCGGTGCTGACCCCGCAGTATGTATATACCAATGATCAAACCACAATAAGAAATGGGAAAACAAGACTAAGATCATTCAACCGTAACAAGCGGTCTTCATCAGAGTCAAAAACCCAACCCAACTCTGACGAAGACCGCTTTTTACGGTTGAAAGATCTTAGTCTTGTTTTCCCATTTCTTATTGTGGTTTGATCATTGTGTTATTTCACGTGTTTATGTGAAATCTTTATATATATATATATATATATATATTAGAATACGGCAGCAGGTCTTCTCTTAAACATATGTGATTGAAATTTGCAGCAGCTTCTGCACTCACTTGCTTTGCACTGGTGGCCTCGATCCTTCGGGCGATTCTTCTTTCCTCTGGCTGCATATATATATATATATATATAATATATATATATATATATATACCTCATTAAATATCTTGCCAACATTAAGTTTAGTATGTTTCCTACATACCTTTTCAAGGTTTCGAATGCTACTTTTCCATCTTTTCCATCTTAATGTTGGCAAGATATTTAATGAGGTATGTTTAAAAGAAGGTCTGCTCCCAAAGTATTTCAATATATATATATATATTTAGTATCATCATTTAAAATATACAAAAAAGGAGAACAAACGTAAAAAGTAAACTATAAATAGATACTCATTTTTCAGTTTAACAGTCATCGTGAGAAAAGAGTACTCTTTGTTGTTCTATATTGTTTACCTATAAATAATATCATATATTATGTATATTTTTGCATATTAATAACTGTTCACTGTATCACAACTTTGAGTTATTTTTACATTTATTACATATTTATTTAATTAATCGAATTAATTATATTATTTAATTGTATTTATTTAATTAAAATAACATATATTAAAAAAAAGTTCTAAAACAAAGATCTATTCCATAAAGTCAATTTATTTATGAAAGTATTAATTTATTTGTGTATCTAAAATAAATTTAGTAAAGTTGATAATGAAAAGAGATTTATTATATAAATAAATGAATATATTGGGGAAAGAATATGATAAAATGTATGCAGTTGAATGGTAGTACAAGGGAAGAAAACAGTCCCTTTGGAATGCACACACAGATGGAGTGATATTGTTTTTGCCAGACGTTTGAACTGACGAGGGTAGAAACGTATAAAGACTGCTATTACAAATTTAATGAAACGTTTCACAATAAAGGTACGGAACTGTAAGGTTTCTCTCGACTTATTGATGTATTTTTAGCTAAATTCTGAAAAGTCTGTACATATGTACACGATAGCAAAAGAAGAAGGAACATTGAAAGCCACTTTGATATTTCAATATCCATTGTCACCTAGATATTATGAGTGTACCGAGCGACATTCCCATTCAAAGTTCAGATTAATACTTTTCTTCATTTATTGGTGAATTTTTTCATATATAACGCTATACTGGCGAATTTTTGTGTGATAAATTATATATATATATATATATATATATATATATACAATAAAATAAAAAACGAAGGAAACACACAGAAAGACACAGACATAACTCACATCGATATTTCGACAATCGTCGTCATCAGGAGGTGCGAAGAGCGAAGAGTCCCGCAGGAAGACAGGGCGGTACTCAGGGAAGTACCGCCCTGTCTTCCTGCGGGACTCTTCGCTCTTCGCTCTTCGCACCTCCTGATGACGTCGATTGTCGAAATATCGATGTGAGTTATGTCTGTGTCTTTCTGTGTGTTTCCTTCGTTTTTTATTTTATTGTAAAAAAGTCCGCTGGACCGTTTCTTTTAATTGTGTATATATATATATATAAATATTTCACATAAACACGTGAAATAACAATCAATGATCAAACCACAATATGAAATGGAAAAATAAGACTAAGATCTTTTATCTGTAACAAGCAGTCTTCGTCAGAGTCAAAAACCCAACTGACGAAGACCGCTTGTTACGGTTGAAAGATCTTAGTCTTGTTTTCCCATTTCTTATTGTGGTTTGATCATTTATATATATATATATTAAAAATTCCTGGAATAGATCAATGAGAATGACCTTTTAGATTTGTTGCCTTAATAAAAACAACAAAATCACGTCAACCTGAGAATGACTGATGACCGAAATAGATTGCAGTTAAGAGGAATAACCAGGTGACTGACAGAAGGAACTGCCATCACAAGAAGTGGCAGTGAATCACCAAAACATCATTAGGAAGGAGTGTCATCGCGTGTGCTAGCGTACAGTCTGAACTTACAGGTAAACAAAGGTCGTGACCTCTCTCTTAGTCAGAAGAGAGAAACAGTAGAAACAACCTATGAAACCAATAGGATAGTTGGTTGGTTCCTCCGAACTGATAGGTCCGGGGTTCAATACCATTCAACTCTTCGATTTACTCATATGAGAGGTGAATAAATCTGAGCACATGGTCCCTCGAAGAGGTGTTACCAACTACCAATCGCTGTTACAAACTACTATACAGTGTTACCAACTACTGAAATTGAAAATTTTTTGTCATTCATATCATTCATCCATCCTTCAGCAAGATTGAATACGAAACATTAATTTTTCAATATTTTTTCTGTACTTAATACATTTAAAATAAAACTTCCTCGATCGGTGGATGCTTTCACGTCTCCATTCAGTTTTTCTTCTTCCTTTCCTTTTTCTCCTTTTCAGAAAACGGTGATAAAGCGGAAAAGAACCTGATATTATTACTAAAGTTAAAATCTTATAATTTTTAATTTTTTTTTATACACAATTCAAATAAATACCAGCAACCTATGATATGCCAAACGTCATTAATTTACTGATGAATGTAATTATTTCATTAGACTTTATACTCATAAAACCAAGTATCTTATTTCAATGAAAATCAAGAATTTTTAATCGATTATCAGATAGCCAATTTCCTCTTCTGAGAACACACACTTCTCCCATTCAAAACACACACCACGACTTGTTCCATAATACTATATTCATATTCCACAATTTAATATTCAATCTAAATCTGATATTAAATTTTGTTGATATTAAAATATAGATTGATTAGAGCGTTTTGTGAGACAAATCCATCATACCATGGAAAGTAACAGAAAGTATATGTTTGATTGTCCTTGATTTTTTACATGTAAGAATTTTAGTTTTTTTGCATCTCGTATTAAATTATTAAAAAAAATTTCATTCATCTCCTAAACATCAATTTTATTTCATTAAATGCACTCAAAAAATTTCTAAGTCATTGTAAACAATGTAAATAAAGTAAACAAATACAACAAGTAAAGCAAATATACCATTAGTCCAGGATCAATATTAATTTTTTATAGTTTTATTGCTCTTTACTGTAATTGAATTTGCATGATTTTTTTATGCATTGTCAATATTTTATTCAAGTATTTGACAAATTTACATGGTTTTTTAATAAACCATTTTGCGTCAAAAACACTTTTTCTTAAAACAGAAATTGAATTCCAACGCACTTTTGAGTAATTTAATTTTGAAAAATTAACTCAATTGATCCTCTACATAAAGTCCTATTTTTGGGTATAGTTTCATTTTTGATCGCTCATACTGAATGGCTTGTACCACGCTCACAAGCTTTCCGATTGAATGATAGGTCCAAATGTTTTTCTCTTATTTTAGAAATCTAAGGTTACTTTTTGTTTATTGCTTTTGTAGTTTCAAAGATAATGCTAAAATTTCATGACTCTAGAATTAGTAGTTTAGGAGAAAAAAAATTAGTCTACAAACAGATTTTTGGCAAAAAAAGTGACTTTCCCGTAATGCACAATTGCTCCCAAACTATAAGGTCCATTTTTGTGTAAAATATTAATTTGATCCATCAAAAATTTTGGACCGTAGCGTGGCCACAAACTTTGGATGCATCACCCACCCACATACACAGACACATACACACACACACACACACACACACATCATCGAAAAAACTTTATAAAACGACTTTTGGGATCTCAAAACATGTAATTCTGTCAAAACCTCGAGATCAAATTTTTTCACGATCACTTTACTTTACTTATACCAAAGTAAAAATGAAAAGAATAGAAATAAATGCACTGAGACCTTTCATTTTATGCCATTAGAGAGCAATTAAAGATAGTAAATTGGGATTGGCTTGCACTCAGCTTTACTTTAAGTTGACATAATATCAAACTTCTTGAGGACATAATAGGTAATGTTCCGTTTAAATAAAGCAAGCCAAAGTTATGAAATAGTCTCTTACAGGAGAACTGGCTTTTGTTACTATAGCCAGTGGATCAGTTAGATCTGATTTGTTTTATCTGACCTCCTTCTACATTGAAGATCTACGCCGCCAGTTTGCCTTTAAGACTTCAAAATATTCCTCATTAGTCAGAAAAATGTCAGAAAAATATAAGGAGAAATGTCATTGTTATCGAATCACCGAACAAGTAGTTCAAAATTAGTATCCGTTTTGTAACAGAGAACAAAAGAATGCATTCCTGATGCTTCAATATTATCCGAAGATAATATGATTTAGAAATACAAGATATCTGATATTCAGTTTTGTTCGAGAGTGCAACATATGGATTGATTAGGAGGGCATTTTATTAGACAAATCCAGGAGGTTTAGAAAAGCATCAGTAACTATATGTTTAGTCATTCAATCATTTCAAATAAATATCAATTTTATTTCAGTCGAATCATTGAAAACAATTCTAGCCAATGTAAACAATGTTATTAAATGTAAACAAATCCGACAAGTGTGCCAGGTGATCTACTATTCCGGAATGAATAGTAAGTTTTTGCTCTTTGTTTGAATAGCTTTATTGCTCTTTGTGGTAAATAAAAATTCGAATTAATTTTTATATTATTAATTAATTAATTTTAAAATGAAATTAATTAAATTAAGTAATTAATTTTTTATAAATTCTAATTAATTATTCAATTTTTAAAAAAAATTATTGTTTTTTAATGAGTTGTTTAGCGTCAAAAAATATTTTCTGAAAACAGATAATTGGCCCTAACGCTCTTTTGGTTAACGTAATTTAGAAAATAAATATTTCAACTCATGCTCCATGTAATGCTCTATTTTTTAGAAAAGATTTAATTTTGAACCGAGATAATTTTATGGCGTGTATTCTCCTCACATGCTTTCAAATTGAATCAAAAGTCAACATTTTTACATTTTATTGAAAAAAAAAATCTGAGGTTTTTAAAAATTACAAGTTGTTTTAAAAATCTGAGGATTTTTCAATTATTTTATTTGTTCCATTCGTAATAATGAAAAAAATTCAAGACCCTGAGAAAAAAATGTTAACTGAAAACATATTTTGGCCAAAAAAGTGACTTTCCCATTATAATACGAGTAACTCCCAAACAATAGGGTTCATCTACACCAGAGGTTTTCAAACTTTTTTCGAGGTGGAACCCTTTTTGGTTCCAGTAACTTTCCCGGGAACCCCGGATTTAATCATTTTATACAATCATAATATAAATATTTACATATGCCTTTTTAAATAGTATGTATGTTTAAAAACAATTAAAAAAGTTTTTAATATTTAATGTTTTAATACAGCAATTTTGTAAAGTTTTAATACAGCAATGTGTATTTTTAGAAAAAAAATTCAAAACTAAAAGATTTGAATTTTCATATTTTCCACAAGTGCATAACACTTAAAACAGAATTACTAGCAATTTCAACACAGAGTTTGTTTTGTAATCATTTTTGGCTTTATAGTTTAGAGTTTGATTCTCAAGTTAGCCCCTGCATTAAGTCTACTTAAGTTTTGGTTTCTATGGCAGTTTAAAGGGAAAATTCAGTTTCACATAAGTAGGTAGTGGGAAATGGCAGCAATGTGTGAAGTGCTACTTTTGCAAGAGCAGGAAATTTGGGAATCAGATAGTTCCAAAAACTGACTAGTGATACATCCTAAATATGAATATAATTTTGACCACTTCTACTTATGGGTATATGTAGATATAAACATTATTCGGTTTCATGATTCACAAGAAATATAGAATAAATCCATACCTAGAAAACAAATTTTTAGAAAAATGTTCTTACTAAATGTTTTTCACGGAACCCCAGACAGTCCGTTAACGAACCCCTGGGTTCCGCGGAACCCACTTTGGGAACCTCTGATGTACACTATGAGTCCCATTTTTGTGTAAAATATCAATTTGAGCCATAAAAGATTTTGGACCGTAGCAGGTAAACCATATTGTAAACACATCCACTGGTTGTGTGTGTATAGATGTAAATCTATATATAAATTCTCTTCGTGGCTCTGTATGTATGTATGTATGTTTGTACCTTATGCATTCGGCCTACAATGGACCTTTTTCAAAAATTCTTTTGCAAGGCACTTTATATAGGTCTTGGGGAGGTTTTAGGCTATTAAACTCTGGGGGCAGCCTAACCCAGGCCCCCTAGGGCCCAAAAACCTCAAAAATTTGCCGATTTTGAGTTTTTGCATTTTTTGTCAAGAAATATGGCGTGTACGGCCTTAATGCATAAAATATGGAATGTTGGAAATAAAAATCGAAAATCAGAGTTGTGGTTCAGGTAATATCCCAAAAATATTATAATAGATAAGGTTTCCTGTATAACCTGTTTGTTTACATTTTGACTTTAATTGATAATAGCGGCTGCAGGTAGGTTAATCTTTATGATAATATTTCCACACGCTTAGTTCAATTGGAAACAATCAGGTACCAGAAACTCTTGAATGATCTCTAATTTTTTTGTTACAAATTTCACATTATAATTTTTAAACATTCACATTATAATTTTTAAACATTTTTCAAAACAAATTTCACATTTTAATATTCAAACGATTTTTGTCACAAACTTCATAGTATAATTTTCAAACATTTTAAATTAGACCTAGATTCCTAATTCTTTGTAATGAGTTCACAATAAAGTTTTTCAATTATAAATTGCAAAAATTAATTTTTTGTCACAAGTTCAACATTATCAAACAAATTTTCATAAGTTTCATATCATAATTTTCAAACAATTATACTTGCATCTATATATAAATTCTCTTCGTGGCTCTGTATGTATGTATGTATGTATGTTTGTACCTTATGCATTCGGCCTACAATGGACAATTTTCAAAAATTCTTTTGCAAGGCACTTTCTATAAGTCTTGGGGTGGTTTTAGGCTATTAAACTCTGGGGGGCAGCTTAACCCCGGCCCCCTAGGGCCCAAAAACCTCAAAAATTTGCCAATTTTTAGTTTTTGCATTTTTTCTTAAGAAATATGGCGTCTACGGCCTTAATGCATAAAATATGAAATGTTGGAAATAAAAATCGAACTCAATGTTATTTAATGATTTTTTGCTCTAGGATGCTTCTTTCATAGCCTAGGTACCACTATTCTCCTGAAAATGTTAAAAAACGTCCAAGGGACTGTAGATCATGAATGAAGAATCGTAAGACAAAAATGCATAAAATAATATTGAACCCAGTTTTCATTTCGATCATTTCATATTTTATACTTAAAACTTCTAGACCCAGACAACGCCGGGTATTTCTGCTTGTAACTAATAAACTTAGTTTTCCCTTTATACATTCATCTGAAATAACAAAATAGAAAAGGTGCTTTAATTTTGCATCATGCATACTTTTGTAATAACTATAGGTCTTTCCTCGTTCCTCGTCACAATATCAGTCATCATGGAAATGAACAGTCACTAAGTCGACATAGGGTAATGAGGTTCATGTCAAGGCCAGACGTGCGTTCCAGGAGTGTCATTTGCTAGATTAAAACATGTAGGTTAGCCTCGTTTTCTAACAGCCAATTAGAATTGGCTGACCAGTTCGTCAATAGTTTCACTCCACTGTTTTTTATAAATACTAACTGGACTATTTCTGGATGTTTTCCTGTATATGATTTTTTCCCTTTAATACTAGTACTAATGATTCTTTCCTTGACTGATAATTCTGTCTGTATTGACTCATATTTCCATTATCAATTTAGCGTTGAAGAAGTGTTATAAGAAAGATATGGGGTACCACTCCTACAAGATGCATAGAGAGTTTTTTTTGTATGAACAGTTGTGCATGGCATCAAAGTCTTATGTGTATAATGGTCTCTTATTATATATTTTACTTAATAAATACAATATTGTATATACACAAGAGAAGGAAATGCCAGCTTCTAAACAAACAAAACATTAGGGTCAAACTTTTCCAGTTCAGTTGCAATCATGCCATATCGTACAAGGCTGATGGTAAGGTATATACAAACCTAATAGTTCATTTCATGCTTTAACTTAAGAAAACAATTTAAAAAAAAACCAAAACTGGTTTTTGGAAGTTTGTTTTGAACCTGGAAACCTGATCCATTCCTGTTCTGTTTATAATAGGAAGTTATAAGGGACATTTAAATTACACCAAAATGGATAAAGCACAATGATAAATAAAATTTTAAAATACTATATTATATTCTTTGCAATTCTGAAAACAGTTATACTAAAAATTTGAAAATGCAAATGTATTTATCTTTTCTTATAGTATTTAAGTTTTATTACATATATATATATTCTGGTAACCAATAGAATGACATAATGAGAAGATGTTTCTTAGTAGAAAGCTAAAATTGATTAATCATAGCAAAGATTAAACAATGTTATTCCAAGTTACCTAAATTTTAACAGATCTACGTATGAGTCAATTTTTACTTTCATTTACTTTGTATATGTAATATATAGTAGAGAATTACATTTGGATGTGGCTATTTGTATGTATCAGTCTTAAAATTGAAATGAGTTACAACGTACAAATTTGATATTTAAGTTCAATGTCATATTAAGTCCCTGAGATGGAACAGCAATCTCACAAGAAGATTTTAATTTTTTTTAAGGGATACTCAATATGAAAAAAAGCCTATTTTTGTTTTCCTAATAATTTATCCGCACAATTTGATTAAAATTGCTGTTTTCTGGTTAACACTTACAACACATTAATAAGATTATGCTGCGCTCAGAAATAGTCCTGTATGATCAGAATTCCAAAAACTGTCCTCTAAGGGTAATAAACAATCATTTAAAGGATTATTGTTGGCATTGATACGATATTGAATAAAAGACTGTTAAATATATATCTACATGAATGTAATAAAATAATTCAAAGATTTAATCATAAAGATACAAACATTTTAAGTTTCAATTGAATTTGAAACCTTGTAAATACTTTATGAATACCTTATGGTAATCACAAGGGTTAAACGTTCAAAACAAAATCAAACGAAAAAAATAAATAAACTCTATAGTTTTCTGTTGGAATAATTTGAAAAAAGAGGGCTTACAGAACGTTTTGTGTATTCAGAACATATTTTTTCTTACTTAACAATATTGATTGAACCATAAAATTTGACTTATGAAATATCTAAATATATTATTTTTGTATACTAAATAACTATAAAGAAATATAGTAAATGTAAAGAAATAAGGCTGTATATTTCACAAATACTATATAAATATTAAACAACATTATTATGAGTATAATAAATATGTAAGATTATTATTTTAATAGCATTATAGCTTTAAAAATGCAAAAATGAACTTAGAATTACGCAAATTTGCTGTATTTCAGGACTTTACTTACCATTATTATAAATATTTACAATAAGCCAGCAAAATATTTAAATTTAATTTACATTTCCATTTATTTTACATTAGAATAATGAAAATGTTGCATTCCGGACAACATTTCGAAGTCGAGTTTTCTACCGCAAACTCCTTTTAGAGTCCATTGATTTCAACAGAATCTTTGTTTTGTACAGGACATCAGCAAAACACTAAAGAGCTCCATTCACCAGATTTATTATCTGAGTTTTCCTATCTCTAAAATGAAATACCAACCTCAACATCAAAATTGCTTTTTTCTTGGGTTACTTTATATTGGAAAAGGAAAATATTTTTTAGTCTGCTAAAAATTCCTTTGATACTTGTTTCTTACTTGAAAGTTTATATGCATAAGATGCATATATGTTAAACAAAAAATTGTCTTTCAGGGTCAAAAGTTCAAATACTGTATTTTTAGAAAGTTGTACAAACTATTCAAATAATTTCCGTATCAATGTAAAACTGAATCTTAGTCGGTTGATAAAGGGTAAATAAACAAAAGCCAGGAATAATCTACATACAAATCTATTTAAATAAATGTTGATTCAGTGAAAACAAACTTTCAAAAAAAAAAGCTAAGGGATAGATAAGGGAAGAAATTTGGAATTATATATTGTAAGTAGAATGTAATGATGAATATTGATATACTCGTAGTTTCTCATCGACTGATTTTTAAAGTTCAAAGATGGGTTACTTGAAGATTTTTGATCTAAAGAAATTACACTCCTGTTTATAAGCCAACGTTTAGCTAAAAATTGTTTTTAACCTTGAAAAATGCCAAAAAAATTTTGTCTACACGTCGGCGTATAAACAGGAGTGTAATTTTTTTAGATCAAAAATCCTCAAGAAACCCATCTTTGAACTTTATTATGATGAAGATTTTCACCAATTTTTAAGCTTATGGGAAAGATTATGCAGGTGAGCCTTTAAGTCAATGCATCGTTTATATTTCTATACATCTTCAGAGTTACATCAATACAAAACTAATTACAATAAAATGAAAAAGAAGTCTAATTATCGATGCTGACTACTTCATCAGCATGTTCTACTTCTATAATATAACTCAACATTTTCTTATTTTTACATATATTCTATACTGATTTTCTTTATTAAGGTTTGATCCAGCGTCAAACAATTCTAAAAAAAAAAACTCTTTTAATATGAGAAAGCTTTGAATTATCCATGGAGTACAATGTGCTTATGAAGTAGTTAGTAAACATGGACTTAAAAGTATTTTTCTGAGAATCATTTTATGCTGGAGGAAACCTCGATATGTGTAGAAGAGATAAGAAATATTTAGTTGAGATAAGACAACTTTGAATTTGTTTGTTGTTGTTGGTGTCTGTTTGTGTGTGCGGGTTAGAATCCTAAAGCTGGTATACTAGCCGCCTTTAGTTAGACTAAAGTCATACCATCCCTAAAATAGCCTTCATAATGAACCTCTACTATATAGTTGAACAATTTTGATTCATAAAAAAACAATTTTGTGATCATTATTACCATTTAGTCACCAATTTGAGAGCTAAACACTTTGGAATTAGGAGAGACATAATATTATTACCAACTGAAAAAATATACTCTTTTTATATCATTCTAAGAGAGTGCAATCAGTTATATGCTATTTACTCATTGAAGGATAAAAAAGTTAATGATCAATTCATTAACTTTCTACCCTACAGTCTTGTTATACAAAAGAATGCAATTTTATAGAAAAATATCTAAATTTGAAGTTCATTACAAAGATTGTAAACAACATTCAATCTTTCATGAATCGTGATCAAATTGACATAAAATAGTTCCTTATAAGAAGCAAAGATGTTTTGTTGTTTTGTGTTTTAGTTAAATTCCATCGTAGGAAAGATACATTACAGACATTTTTTAAATTTTTTTTTGACCTACTAAGATAAAATTGTTAAGTATTTTGGATGACTGAAAGAAAGAATATGACAATAGAAACTCAAGATCCTAATCCCTATCTGTCGTATATGTTAGATTTGTTTGCAATAACCTAGACAATCGTTATTTAATTAATCATTAAAATGTTTTATAAATACTGGAAATGCTTTGGATAAGTTAACTTAGTGAAAAGGATAAAATATTTACAATTATTTACTAAGCTATGACTATGCTCGCAGATAAAAGATAAAATTAGCGTCCATCTGTATATGAAGGGGTTATTTAACAAACTGACTGCGACACAGTGAAGAACGATTCAATGTCCCTGTCACAAAAACACATGCAATGACGTAGAACGTTTAAATTTATATCATGTTTAGTTATTTCATTCGTATAGTCTTTTAGGCCTTTTACATGTAAAATTAACTTGTTCAATGTACATCATGGTTTTTATAACTCCCTTTATTATTACTCAAAAGAGACTATGTTATGAAAGCATGATATTTCCTACAGGTAACACTAATATCAGATTAACACTAATCGCCTAATTTTATCTCTATAGTCGAAGTAGTCAAAAAGAAAAAAAAATTGATCTCAATTTATATAATGGGCAATAGAATGACTTTTTTTAATTTAGTTAACTAAATGAAATAGCACATTTCATTTGAAAAACTATTTTGGGATTCATGTCAATTTGATCTATCGAATCTCACGTTAGTGTAATCATAAAACTCCCAACCCAATTACGCACACACACACACACACACACACACACACACACACACACACACACACACACACACACACACACACATACCACACAGATATAAAAAAAAATCTTCAATAATAGACTGAGAAAACCTACAAAAAATGTTGAAAACAACTTTAAAAGATATTAATGTATACGGACAATTCTAGAATTACGTTTATTCGTTTACGCTTTTTGATTTTACGTTCAAAATGTTAATATACGAAAGCCAAAAAATAAAATAAAATTTCAAAATTATAAAAGAAAGCCTTTGTGTGCGTGAATTTGAATTTGCTTCGAGTAAGACTGTCAAATGTAATGAAATTTGAATAAAATTTGTTGAAATCACAAATACTTGTATTGTGCTTGAATTTAGTTTACGTTTTTTAATCACATTTATGTTACTATTTTATAATGGTCTGTTTATAATATATGACTTAGGGCTGTCTCACAAGATATGGTATTAATAATTATTAATTGATGTATGGTACGGTATGCATAGTATTTATTACTAGAACGTACAGTAACGACTTAGGTTTATTTCTAAATTACGTTTGGCCGTTTGAAAAGTAACTAAAACGTACGTCGAGAATTTTGTGTATACATGTTAAATAATAATGACGTGTTAATAATTAAATATCATATTTACAGGTAAAAATAAACTTTTTTTCATCATTACTACATATATTAGTATACACTATTACACATAACAAGATTCCACAATAATCACGTGAAACAACAATCAATGTTCAAACTACTATTAGAAATGGAAACAAGACTAAGACCTTTAAACCGTAACAAGCGGTCTTCGTCAGAGTCAAAAACCCAACTCAGATGAAGGGGTTATTTAACCAACTGACTGCGACACATTACCATAAAGAACGATTCAATGTCCTAGTCACAAAAACACATGCAATGACGTAAACTTTTAAAGTTATTTCATGGTATGGTAGTTTAGTATTGTGGTATGGATGGAGAAGTCTGTGTTTTCAGAAAAGTAAAATTTACAATCTGATTAACGATACAAGATTCTTGATTTTTATTGAAATAAGATACTTTGTTTTATGAGTATAAAATCTAATGAAATAATTACCTTCATCAGTAAATAAATGACGTCTGATGCCTTGTTGGTGGCTGTTTTGATTTTAACTTAGGAACCTTAAAAAAATTTTAAAAGTTTATAAAAAAAAAAACTTTAGTTGGACCCTTGAATAAAACTTAATATCATGTACAATTTTTTTTTATGAATCATAAAACCCACTAACTTGGGTTATACTGAAGTGTGAGAAAAGAACTCTTTCCTATTATGTTGTGGACAATATCCACTTTTTTTACTATTCTTCTCTAATAGTTCATATCTATTATTTCGTGATATAAAAAGATAAGCATATATATTGATAAGTGAATCAATCACTATATGTAGTACCTCCAGGAATGAAAGACTAATAAACTTTTGTCATTTAGACATTTACATTATACCTAAATGGAACATTATACATTATATAGGCAAGAAGTATGATATTGTGTTTACTTATAGTAGAGTTGAGTGTAGTCCACTCCAGATTTTTTTGCCTTTATAGCTTTGGTTGTTTGCAGTTTTAAAGCAGACCGCGTGAGGTGAGTGTCACCGTGAACAATATGAGGTGCAGTCATGAGGACGTAGTGACCCATAAGATATCTGGCTCGCCCTCAAGGAATTTCCAATCTCCTTCGATCTGCCTCTCATATGAAATACTTATAAATCCATTCAGTTTCTGCCTCTTCTAACACACCAATAAATCTGGCAATATTTATTGGTATTTAGTGAAGTTGAGGAATATTATGCCTATATATAAAATGAAATATATATCAACAATGCTTCATATGAATGAATAGTTTAGTGGCATGTTTACAATATTTGGATCAATATTATTGGTATTTGAAAACATGAAATATTAAAGTTTTGATTAAATTGTTTCAGAAGTTACAAAATATACCTCTCTTGACGTAAATATTTTTTTATTATATTTTATTGCTTTTAAATTATTTGAAAAGTATAGAAATCAATCCATATACTTTTTATACTTTATGTTTCGTGATGTATCTAAAACTTTAGGTAATAGTTCCATACAAAAAATCAACCACTATATTTTTCTAATTTTTTAAAATCAACGTTAAACAAATTAGAATATTACAATGTTTTCTTTTTCTTCTGTCTTTAATAATAAACTAGAACTGTAAATCCGTCTTGACAAGTATTAATGGACATTGGTTTGGCCAATCTAGAAAATAGTTGTATCTCTATGTATGTGTTGCAAATGAGGCAAATGGAGGAATGGAGACACTGTAGCCAATCATAGATATAACTTCAGTGAAGCCAAACAAACAGAAATATCACGCTGGCTACTGTGGGGAAGTCAATCTCCCAGCTTACGTAGTTTTGTCATATAAAGTTTTCAATCAAGACATTAATCTAGAATACCATTGTTCCTATTTCCGATTGTAGTTCCTTCAACATGCTTTTCCTTACGTGATAGATGATACTTGAGTTCTCAACAAGCAAGAGGCTACACTATGAAACGACAAAACACCTATATTAATATGAAGACTCTTGCAACTTTTCAAAACCAAAAAGATTAATTTTTTTTTGAAAAAGACAAGCTTTCTTTTGATCGGATGCAATCTTTCAAAGTAAGATAATACAGGAACCATTACTCTATGTTTAACTCGCATTGTAAATTCAAAACGTATCCCACGGAACATGGGAAAAGATACAACTTATTCAATCTTTTACGTATAAACACCCATAGAAAATCTCCAAATATTAATATAAATGTTTATTATTTTTTTTTCTTCTTACATTAAGGGAGTTTCTTTAACCTCCCTACAAAAGAAAGCAGAAAGCTACAAACTGCTGAGCCGGTCAACTTGGTCACCTTCTTATCAGCGTACTGACCTATATCACCCTTTTCTTTAAACAACTTCTTCCAAACTGGTAACGCAAAAAAACATTGCCATCTTCTGAGAATTATCTGATACTTGCTAGTCCTGCCAAACAGTGGTTAAAAAAATATGCTAGTACATAGTAATGATATCATTTTTTTAGGGTTGATTTCTTATAAATATGAAAATCAGGCCTATCTGAAATAGCACTTCAAGAGGATTGCCAGTATTTTCTGTAAAAACCGTCAATCCAAAAACTGTTACACAAAAACCATACTTATTTTGCACTTGAAGAAGAAACTGTATAAATAAAGTTATTTTTAGCGTTCTTGTAATTTTTTTATATGAATAGAATAAAAATGGAAAAGTTGGTGTTGAAATAAGAAAAAGATGATATTAATTTAAAATTAGAAGGAAAAAGTAAAAAATATGTAGCCTGAAGATAATTCATAGATAATAGAAATATATAGTTCATGAAATTGGCTATTAGAGAAATAAAGTCTGTGTCTGTGTACCTTACTATCATTCTGTGGCATAGAGTTCTAAGGTCAAATGGACTCATTTTTTAGTAACATTATGCCATAAATCTTCTCTAATGTACACGTCAAATCCGTTTAATGCAAGTATGCACTTCAACCGTCTGACTTTTCAAATATTCCACTTTATTAAACTTCTTTAGAATAGCTAAAGGTTTCATTTGTCAAACATATTAGACCATTAATCAAATAAAAATATTTTCTAAATATTACAGAATATAAACAAAAATATACATTTTTCAGAGGATATTTATGTATCTCTTGAAAATAAGTTTAAGTTTAATGTCTTATTTCTTAAAATAGTTTAAGAAAACCCTGTCGTAAGGTTTCGTAGATTAAAGGACCATTGGTCAGAAGTAACATTTCCTTCATATATTCTCAATTCTCAACTTATCAAAACTGTTTCTGAATGCTTTGACACTTTTTCTAACTTTTGCAAAAAGGATAGATTTATCCAATGGTTACTCCTGATGTGTCAGATTTGTACTTCCTAGGCAATTTAACTTGAAAGATTTACGTGAGCAAATACTTAACTAAGTCTCTAAGTCTAACAACTTTTTGAGGGTATCAGAGGAAGTGCATCGTCTTCTGATAAGAGAAAGGTCTGGTCTATCTTCTTCTGGACTCAATCACTTTACAGGTTACACCGTTTGACGGAACATAATGAAGTAATACCAAAAAAATATCACCTTTCAAAAGGATGAGCTAAATACTTCTTTGTTAAAATTACATGGACCCAACATTTGGGTATTTGACTCTGACGAAGACCGCTTGTTACGGTTGAAAGATCTTAGTCTTGTTTTCCCATTTCATATTGTGGTTTGATGATAGATGTATAGATACATAAATCTGTAGAACTGTAGATTAAAAGCTACTGATGATAATAGAAATTAAATTTTAATAATAAAACCCACTACGAGTTTTTTTTATTGACTCTCAATTTTTAATATTCTGTTTGTGAGCCCCAGAAATATTCCGTGGACCCCGATTGAGAACCGTATATCTGGCCCAAATATACAATTAGGTATCAAAATTGAAACTATTAACGATTTCTTTTAAAATACTGGGAATTAACTATTAAGAAGGCAGACAAATATCTACTAATGCTCTCAGTTACCTGAAAGATGTTTCATTAGGTGTGCAGCGACCTGAAAAAGTCTGAGAACGATTGAGAAGTACAGAATGAGTTGAGGTCGAAATGGACCTCGGTCCCCTAACACTGTGCAAGTCGGTCTCTGTGCAAACTTTTTTCTACACGGAACCCTTTTTGGTTCCAGTAGCTTTTCTGGGAACCCCAGATTCTAATAATTTCATAAAATCGTAATAAAAATATTTTCATATGCCTTTTCATATGCCTTTTTAAATAGTATGTATGTTTAAAAACAATTAAAAAAGTAATATCACTGCAATGTGTATTTTTAGAATAAAAGATTTTAATATTCATATTTTTCACAAGAAAAAGATCCATAAAAAATAGCTAACGTTTCAGAGTATACTATAGGTAGACAGTAAATTAAAAAACAAACTTACCATCTCTAATTTTCGGTTTAACTGTCGGTCATCAGGAGGAAAGAAATTGGGACACCAAACGCTCTGGCCAAGTGCGTGGTTTCCAATAGTCGCTTCGCAAATGTCAAAACATCCTAGCGAGTTTATCATGTTTGTTAATCAATTAGATCGTTTAAATTTGATGCATATATGGTATATACTAGTATGCTATTTTTGCTCAGAATTATTAATTTTATATGCTTAGCAATTGTATCCTGATGGTGGTCTATGAGACTTAAGCATATCGCTTTATTTAGTTAAGTTTATGGTTAATTAGTTTCGTTCTTATTAGTTATAAAAGTATGTTCCAATGAGTAACACTTTTGTATAACTAGCATAAAAGGAAACATTTTGGAGAATTGATTTTTTGTTCCTGGTACACCTGAGAAAATAATGCAGAACTCTAAACAAATTTAAAAAAAAAACAAAAAAATAAAAGATGAGTTGCCATGAAGACTTTGAACGCATTAGTTTTTGATATGGAAAAAGTTCATTTTCCTCGATGGAAACTTGTTTGGTGCTTTATTTCCCAAACCAAAAAGGAAGAATAAATTAATTATATTAATCTGTGGGTTTTCATATTTATTAAATACTAGGTGTAATAGAAGCTGGCCATGTGAGGAGCAAGCAAGGCTGGTGGGCAGGAGAAGTCAGTGGTGTCAGTCAAGACTAGCTGATATCCCACTTCCTTATCTGCAGGTCCTCAGCAGTCCCCTAGCCAAGGCCGACTAGATCTCACTCAAGGGTGAATAGCAAGGGCTACATTGTTCTTCTTCTACGGGATAACAGTTCATCACAGTCAAGAATTCCTTTTAGAAAATAAACTAATATTTCTTCCTAAACAGTATATATGCATGTATTTATTTAATTATAATATTCAAATACTTTTCGACGTTGAATACACCAGTTCTATTTAAACAACAGAAGTGAAGTAACATTGGCTGTGGATAGTAGTTGGATAGGTAACCGGAAGTAGTTTGCGTAAAAGAGTTTGCTCATGCTTTAAATTGATATTGAAACAAAAATGACCCAAACATCATTCATCCATTGTATTGTAGAAAATTAAGGTTTAATTGCAGCGAGTGGTAAGAAAAGAACTCTGTTCTAAAAATCACTAGGGTGGCAGAAAAGAATGAAAGTCCGAAGTATCGGTCAATAAATCGTTTTTTACTTTACTATAAGTAAAGTATAGTGATCGTGAAAAAATTCGATCTCGAGATTTTGACGGAATTACATGTTTTGAGGTCCCAGAAGTCGTTTTATGAAGTTTTTACGATGATGTCTGTGTGTGTGTGGGTGGGTGGGTGGGTGGGTGGGTGGGTGGGTGGGTGGGTGGGTGCGTGGGTGGGTGCGTGTGTTAGCATTGCTTGTTACCACGCTACGGTCCAGAATCTTTGATGGATCAAGTTGATATTTTACACAAAAATGGGCCCCATTTAGACGAAGATCCCTATTGTTTGGGAAGAATTATGCATGATGGGAAAGTCACTTTTTTTGCCAAAAACCGTTTTTTTTTAAAACATTTATTTCTCCTAAACTACTAACCCTAGAGTTTTGAGATTTTGACATTATCTTTGAGGTTACAAATGGAACAAACGAAAAATATATTCAAAATTTTATATCAACAGGAAATATTTTTTTTTCAATAAAATGTACAAATTTTGACTTATAAATCAATCTCAAACCTTGTGAGAGCGATACAAGCCATACTGTTTGACGGACAAGAATGAAACTATGCCTATAAATAGAACATTATATGGACAATGAGTTGAGATATTTTTTTCTAAAATTACATTCGCTAAAGGGGCGTTAGAGTACGATTTGTGTTTTCAGAAAATGTTTTTTTGATGCTAAACGGCTCGTTAAAAAATTATGAAAATTTGACCAAAAATGGAACAAAAAATTAGCAATTCATAAAAAAAAATCATGAAGTTTCAATTACGGAAAAGAACAATAACGATATAAAAACTCTTTGTTTATCCTAGACTAAGAGATCACCTGCTATACTTGTCGAATTTTTTGTATTTTTTTACATTGTTTACATTGACTTAGAAATTTTTTGAGCGAATCCACTGAGATAAAATTGATGTTTCTAATGGAAAAATGAAAATATATTATTGACTTATAAGAGATGTAAGAGGAATAATATTGTGCAGGTAAATGATAACACTCATTAAAAGTATATTAATTCGTATATATGTTATTTGACAAAGGGGAAGGAAAATGATCTTATTAAATACTAAGAAGCCATAAAATTCCCAGTATAATAATTCTGTTAAAACCAAAAATGTAAAAGATAATTCAAAATATAAATCTTTCGTTTAGGGATTAATAACTGTAATTATCGTACATCTTTAATTAACAAATCACCTTAAAACAACATTTTCTTCGCTGTTTAAGAAGTTTTTCAGAGAAAAAAAGAGTATTTTACTGTTTCAAATTTGAAAATTTTACATTAATATTCAATGTGGAAGGATGTCAAGTAAACGATGTAAGAAATCTACTGGCTATTTGAACAATAGCCATGTTCTCTTGTAGGATATTATTTCGTTTCAAGAAATGTTCACTTTGGTTTTTCAAAAATGTTATTACTGCTGTAGTTATACTAATGAAATTATTTGCAAATAATAAATTATTTGTGATGTACAAAAATAAGCTTATAAATTGATATGTCCTTCAATCACTATCTGTACTACCTCAGGAATGACAGGCTAATAATTATATCCCATTTAGATGTTTACGTTATGCTTAAATGAGACGTTATGTTTTATATACTCAAGAAATTGACATTAAGTTACTTATAGTAAAGTAGAGTGTAGGCCACTCCAGATTTTTTTAATTGTAGAACTGCATGCCCCACCAGAAGGCATTACATGTATTGTAATCTTCAATGCAACACTGTACTCATTAATGAAAATGACTATAACACAACATGCCAATTAGGCACAACGACGACGGGGGGATCGCAACAACACATAACAACACTGCTATAATAGCATTATAGCTCAACCAAGTATGTTCAATAGTAACAAACAATAATAACAATAACACAATGATGACAATTAGAAATAACCACGATAGGGCGATCGCAACAGCACATAAGAACACTACTCAGGGAAGCATAATAGCTTAACCAAGTATGTTCAACAAAACCAAACAATAATAACAATAACACAATGATGACAATTAGACACGACGACGAATGGGCGATCGCAACATCACATAAGAACATTACTCAGGGAAGCATAATAGCTTAACCAAGTATGTTCAACAAAACCAAACAATAATAACAATAACACAATGATGACAATTAGACACGACGACGACAGGGCGATCGCAACATCACATAAGAACATTACTCAGGGAAGCATAATAGCTTAACCAAGTATGTTCAACAAAACCAAACAATAATAACAATAACACAATGATGACAATTAGAAATAACCACGATAGGGCGATCGCAACAGCACATAAGAACACTACTCAGGGAAGCATAATAGCTTAACCAAGTATGTTCAACAAAACCAAACAATAATAACAATAACACAATGATGACAATTAGGCACGACGACGACAGGGCGATCGCAACAACACATAATAACATTACTCAGGGAAGCATAATAGCTTAACCAAGTATGTTCAACAAAACCAAACAATAATCACAATAACACAATGATGACAATTAGACACGACGACGACAGGGCGATCGCAACATCACATAAGAACAATACTCAGGGAAGCATAATAGCTTAACCAAGTATGTTCAACAGTAAAAAACAATAATAACAATAACACAATGATCACAATTAGACACGACGACGACAGGGCGATCGCAACAACACATAAGAACAATACTCAGGGAAGCATAATAGCTTAACCAAGTATGTTCAACAAAACCAAACAATAATAACAATAACACAATGATGACAATTAGACACGACGACGACAGGGCGATCGCAACAACACATAAGAACAATACTCAGGGAAGCATAATAGCTTAACCAAGTATGTTCAACAGTAACAAACAATAATAACAATAACACAATGATGACAATTAGACACGACGACGACAGGGCGATCGCAACATCACATAAGAACAATACTCAGGGAAGCATAATAGCTTAACCAAGTATGTTCAACAAAACCAAACAATAATAACAATAACACAATGATGACAATTAGAAATAACCACGATAGGGCGATCGCAACAGATCATAAGAACACTACTCAGGGAAGCATAATAGCTTAACCAAGTATGTTCAACAAAACCAAACAATAATAACAATAACACAATGATGACAATTAGACACGACGACGACAGGGCGATCGCAACATCACATAAGAACAATACTCAGGGAAGCATAATAGCTTAACCAAGTATGTTCAACAGTAACAAACAATAATAACAATAACACAATGATGACAATTAGACACGACGACGACAGGGCGATCGCAACAACACATAAGAACAATACTCAGGGAAGCATAATAGCTTAACCAAGTATGTTCAACAAAACCAAACAATAATAACAATAACACAATGATGACAATTAGACACGACGACGACAGGGCGATCGCAACAACACATAAGAACAATACTCAGGGAAGGATAATAGCTTAACCAAGTATGTTCAACAGTAACAAACAATAATAACAATAACACAATGATGACAATTAGACACGACGACGACAGGGCGATCGCAACAGCACATAAGAACACTACTCAGGGAAGCATAATAGCTTAACCAAGTATGTTCAACAAAACCAAACAATAATAACAATAACACAATGATGACAATTAGACACGACGACGACAGGGCGATCGCAACAACACATAAGAACAATACTCAGGGAAGCATAATAGCTTAACCAAGTATGTTCAACAAAACCAAACAATAATAACAATAACACAATGATGACAATTAGAAATAACCACGATAGGGCGATCGCAACAGCACATAAGAACACTACTCAGGGAAGCATAATAGCTTAACCAAGTATGTTCAACAAAACCAAACAATAATAACAATAACACAATGATGACAATTAGAAATAACCACGATAGGGCGATCGCAACAACACATAAGAACAATACTCAGGGAAGGATAATAGCTTAACCAAGTATGTTCAACAGTAACAAACAATAATAACAATAACACAATGATGACAATTAGACACGACGACGACAGGGCGATCGCAACAGCACATAAGAACACTACTCAGGGAAGCATAATAGCTTAACCAAGTATGTTCAACAAAACCAAACAATAATAGCAATAACACAATGATGACAATTAGACACGACGACGACAGGGCGATCGCAACATCACATAAGAACATTACTCAGGGAAGCATAATAGCATAACCAAGTATGTTCAACAAAACCAAACAATAATAACAATAACACAATGATGACAATTAGACACGACGACGATAGGGCGATCGCAACAGCACATACGAACACTACTCAGGGAAGCATAATAGCTTAACCAAGTATGTTCAACAAAACCAAACAATAATAACAATAACACAATGATGACAATTAGAAATAACCACGATAGGGCGATCGCAACAGCACATAACAACACTACTCAGGGAAGCATAATAGCTTAACCAAGTATGTTCAACAAAACCAAACAATAATAACAATAACACAATGATGACAATTAGACACGACGACGACAGGGCGATCGCAACATCACATAAGAAAACTACTCAGGGAAGCATAATAGCTTAACCAAGTATGTTCAACAAAACCAAACAATAATAACAATAACACAATGATGACAATTAGAAATAACCACGATAGGGCGATCGCAACAGCACATAAGAACACTACTCAGGGAAGCATAATAGCTTAACCAAGTATGTTCAACAAAACGAAACAATAATAACAATAACACAATGATGACAATTAGACAGGACGACGACAGGGCGATCGCAACATCACATAAGAACACTACTCAGGGAAGCATAATAGCTTAACCAAGTATGTTCAACAAAACCAAACAATAATAACAATAACACAATGATGACAATTAGAAATAACCACGATAGGGCGATCGCAACATCACATAAGAACATTACTCAGGGAAGCATAATAGCTTAACCAAGTATGTTCAACAAAACCAAACAATAATAACAATAACACAATGATGACAATTAGACACGACGACGACAGGGCGATCGCAACATCACAAAAGAACATTACTCAGGGAAGCATAATAGCTTAACCAAGTATGTTCAACAAAACCAAACAATAATAACAATAACACAATGATGACAATTAGACACGACGACGACAGGGCGATCGCAACAACACATAAGAACATTACTCAGGGAAGCATAATAGCTTAACCAAGTATGTTCAACAAAACCAAACAATAATAACAATAACACAATGATGACAATTAGAAATAACCACGATAGGGCGATCGCAACAGCACATAAGAACACTACTCAGGGAAGCATAATAGCTTAACCAAGTATGTTCAACAGTAGCAAACAATAATAACAATAACACAATGATGACAATTAGACACGACGACGACAGGGCGATCGCAACATCACATAAGAACAATACTCAGGGAAGCATAATAGCTTAACCAAGTATGTTCAACAAAACCAAACAATAATAACAATAACACAATGATGACAATTAGACACGACGACGACAGGGCGATCGCAACAACACATAAGAACATTACTCAGGGAAGCATAATAGCTTAACCAAGTATGTTCAACAAAACCAAACAATAATAACAATAACACAATGATGACAATTAGAAATAACCACGATAGGGCGATCGCAACAGCACATAAGAACACTACTCAGGGAAGCATAATAGCTTAACCAAGTATGTTCAACAAAACCAAACAATAATAACAATAACACAATGATGACAATTAGAAATAACCACGATAGGGCGATCGCAACAGCACATAAGAACACTACTCTGAGAAGATAATAGCTTAACCAAGTATGTTCAACAAAACCAAACAATAATAACAATAACACAATGATGACAATTAGACACGACGACGACAGGGCGATCGCAACAACACATAAGAACATTACTCAGGGAAGCATAATAGCTTAACCAAGTATGTTCAACAAAACCAAACAATAATAACAATAACACAATGATGACAATTAGACACGACGACGACAGGGCGATCGCAACAACACATAAGAACATTACTCAGGGAAGCATAATAGCTTAACCAAGTATGTTCAACAAAACCAAACAATAATAACAATAACACAATGATGACAATTAGACCCGACGACAACAGGGCGATCGCAACATCACATAAGAACATTACTCAGGGAAGCATAATAGCTTAACCAAGTATGTTCAACAAAACCAAACAATAATAACAATAACACAATGATGACAATTAGAAATAACCACGATAGGGCGATCACAACAGCACATAAGAACACTACTCAGGGAAGCATAATAGCTTAACCAAGTATGTTCAACAAAACCAAACAATAATAACAATAACACAATGATGACAATTAGAAATAACCACGATAGGGCGATCGCAACAGCACATAAGAAAACTACTCAGGGAAGCATAATAGCTTAACCAAGTATGTTCAACAAAACCAAACAATAATAACAATAACACAATGATGACAATTAGACACGACGACGACAGGGCGATCGCAACATCACATAAGAACATTACTCAGGGAAGCATAATAGCTTAACCAAGTATGTTCAACAAAACCAAACAATAATAACAATAACACAATGATGACAATTAGACACGACGACGACAGGGCGATCGCAACAACACATAAGAACATTACTCAGGGAAGCATAATAGCTTAACCAAGTATGTTCAACAAAACCAAACAATAATAACAATAACACAATGATGACAATTAGAAATAACCACGATAGGGCGATCGCAACAGCACATAAGAACACTACTCAGGGAAGCATAATAGCTTAACCAAGTATGTTCAACAAAACCAAACAATAATAACAATAACACAATGATGACAATTAGACACGACGACGACAGGGCGATCGCAACATCACATAAGAACATTACTCAGGGAAGCATAATAGCTTAACCAAGTATGTTCAACAAAACCAAACAATAATAACAATAACACAATGATGACAATTAGACACGACGACGACAGGGCGATCGCAACATCACATAAGAACATTACTCAGGGAAGCATAATAGCTTAACCAAGTATGTTCAACAAAACCAAACAATAATAACAATAACACAATGATGACAATTAGACACGACGTTGACAGGGCGATCGCAACATCACATAAGAACATTACTCAGGGAAGCATAATAGCTTAACCAAGTATGTTCAACAAAACCAAACAATAATAACAATAACACAATGATGACAATTAGACACGACGACGACAGGGCGATCGCAACAGCACATAAGAACACTACTCAGGGAAGCATAATAGCTTAACCAAGTATGTTCAACAAAACCAAACAATAATAACAATAACACAATGATGACAATTAGAAATAACCACGATAGGGCGATCGCAACAGCACATAAGAACATTACTCAGGGAAGCATAATAGCTTAACCAAGTATGTTCAACAAAACCGAACAATAATAACAATAACACAATGATGACAATTAGACACGACGACGACAGGGCGATCGCAACAACACATAAGAACATTACTCAGGGAAGCATAATAGCTTAACCAAGTATGTTCAACAAAACCAAACAATAATAACAATAACACAATGATGACAATTAGAAATAACCACGATAGGGCGATCGCAACAGCACATAAGAACACTACTCAGGGAAGCATAATAGCTTAACCAAGTATGTTCAACAAAACCAAACAATAATAACAATAACACAATGATGACAATTAGACACGACGACGACAGGGCGATGGCAACATCACATAAGAACATTACTCAGGGAAGCATAATAGCTTAACCAAGTATGTTCAACAAAACCAAACAATAATACAATAACACAATGATGACAATTAGAAATAACCACGATAGGGCGATCGCAACAGCACATAAGAACACTACTCAGGGAAGCATAATAGCTTAACCAAGTATGTTCAACAAAACCAAACAATAATAACAATAACACAATGATGACAATTAGACACGACGACGACAGGGCGATCGCAACATCACATAAGAACATTACTCAGGGAAGCATAATAGCTTAACCAAGTATGTTCAACAAAACCAAACAATAATAACAATAACACAATGATGACAATTAGAAATAACCACGATAGGGCGATCGCAACATCACATAAGAACATTACTCAGGGAAGCATAATAGCTTAACCAAGTATGTTCAACAAAACCAAACAATAATAACAATAACACAATGATGACAATTAGACACGACGACGACAGGGCGATCGCAACATCACAAAAGAACATTACTCAGGGAAGCATAATAGCTTAACCAAGTATGTTCAACAAAACCAAACAATAATAACAATAACACAATGATGACAATTAGACACGACGACGACAGGGCGATCGCAACAACACATAAGAACATTACTCAGGGAAGCATAATAGCTTAACCAAGTATGTTCAACAAAACCAAACAATAATAACAATAACACAATGATGACAATTAGAAATAACCACGATAGGGCGATCGCAACAGCACATAAGAACACTACTCAGGGAAGCATAATAGCTTAACCAAGTATGTTCAACAGTAGCAAACAATAATAACAATAACACAATGATGACAATTAGACACGACGACGACAGGGCGATCGCAACATCACATAAGAACAATACTCAGGGAAGCATAATAGCTTAACCAAGTATGTTCAACAAAACCAAACAATAATAACAATAACACAATGATGACAATTAGACACGACGACGACAGGGCGATCGCAACAACACATAAGAACATTACTCAGGGAAGCATAATAGCTTAACCAAGTATGTTCAACAAAACCAAACAATAATAACAATAACACAATGATGACAATTAGAAATAACCACGATAGGGCGATCGCAACAGCACATAAGAACACTACTCAGGGAAGCATAATAGCTTAACCAAGTATGTTCAACAAAACCAAACAATAATAACAATAACACAATGATGACAATTAGAAATAACCACGATAGGGCGATCGCAACAGCACATAAGAACACTACTCTGAGAAGATAATAGCTTAACCAAGTATGTTCAACAAAACCAAACAATAATAACAATAACACAATGATGACAATTAGACACGACGACGACAGGGCGATCGCAACACACATAAGAACATTACTCAGGGAAGCATAATAGCTTAACCAAGTATGTTCAACAAAACCAAACAATAATAACAATAACACAATGATGACAATTAGACACGACGACGACAGGGCGATCGCAACAACACATAAGAACATTACTCAGGGAAGCATAATAGCTTAACCAAGTATGTTCAACAAAACCAAACAATAATAACAATAACACAATGATGACAATTAGACCCGACGACACAGGGCGATCGCAACATCACATAAGAACATTACTCAGGGAAGCATAATAGCTTAACCAAGTATGTTCAACAAAACCAAACAATAATAACAATAACACAATGATGACAATTAGAAATAACCACGATAGGGCGATCACAACAGCACATAAGAACACTACTCAGGGAAGCATAATAGCTTAACCAAGTATGTTCAACAAAACCAAACAATAATAACAATAACACAATGATGACAATTAGAAATAACCACGATAGGGCGATCGCAACAGCACATAAGAAAACTACTCAGGGAAGCATAATAGCTTAACCAAGTATGTTCAACAAAACCAAACAATAATAACAATAACACAATGATGACAATTAGACACGACGACGACAGGGCGATCGCAACATCACATAAGAACATTACTCAGGGAAGCATAATAGCTTAACCAAGTATGTTCAACAAAACCAAACAATAATAACAATAACACAATGATGACAATTAGACACGACGACGACAGGGCGATCGCAACAACACATAAGAACATTACTCAGGGAAGCATAATAGCTTAACCAAGTATGTTCAACAAAACCAAACAATAATAACAATAACACAATGATGACAATTAGAAATAACCACGATAGGGCGATCGCAACAGCACATAAGAACACTACTCAGGGAAGCATAATAGCTTAACCAAGTATGTTCAACAAAACCAAACAATAATAACAATAACACAATGATGACAATTAGACACGACGACGACAGGGCGATCGCAACATCACATAAGAACATTACTCAGGGAAGCATAATAGCTTAACCAAGTATGTTCAACAAAACCAAACAATAATAACAATAACACAATGATGACAATTAGACACGACGACGACAGGGCGATCGCAACATCACATAAGAACATTACTCAGGGAAGCATAATAGCTTAACCAAGTATGTTCAACAAAACCAAACAATAATAACAATAACACAATGATGACAATTAGACACGACGTTGACAGGGCGATCGCAACATCACATAAGAACATTACTCAGGGAAGCATAATAGCTTAACCAAGTATGTTCAACAAAACCAAACAATAATAACAATAACACAATGATGACAATTAGACACGACGACGACAGGGCGATCGCAACAGCACATAAGAACACTACTCAGGGAAGCATAATAGCTTAACCAAGTATGTTCAACAAAACCAAACAATAATAACAATAACACAATGATGACAATTAGAAATAACCACGATAGGGCGATCGCAACAGCACATAAGAACATTACTCAGGGAAGCATAATAGCTTAACCAAGTATGTTCAACAAAACGAACAATAATAACAATAACACAATGATGACAATTAGACACGACGACGACAGGGCGATCGCAACAACACATAAGAACATTACTCAGGGAAGCATAATAGCTTAACCAAGTATGTTCAACAAAACCAAACAATAATAACAATAACACAATGATGACAATTAGAAATAACCACGATAGGGCGATCGCAACAGCACATAAGAACACTACTCAGGGAAGCATAATAGCTTAACCAAGTATTTTCAACAAAACCAAACAATAATAACAATAACACAATGATGACAATTAGACACGACGACGACAGGGCGATCGCAACATCACATAAGAACATTACTCAGGGAAGCATAATAGCTTAACCAAGTATGTTCAACAAAACCAAACAATAATACAATAACACAATGATGACAATTAGAAATAACCACGATAGGGCGATCGCAACAGCACATAAGAACACTACTCAGGGAAGCATAATAATTTAACCAAGTATGTTCAACAAAACCAAACAATAATAACAATAACACAATGATGACAATTAGACACGACGACGACAGGGCGATCGCAACATCACATAAGAACATTACTCAGGGAAGCATAATAGCTTAACCAAGTATGTTCAACAAAACCAAACAATAATAACAATAACACAATGATGACAATTAGAAATAACCACGATAGGGCGATCGCAACAGCACATAAGAACACTACTCAGGGAAGCATAATAGCTTAACCAAGTATGTTCAACAAAACCAAACAATAATAACAATAACACAATGATGACAATTAGAAATAACCACGATAGGGCATTCGCAACAGCACATAAGAACACTACTCAGGGAAGCATAATAGCTTAACCAAGTATGTTCAACAAAACCAAACAATAATAACAATAACACAATGATGACAATTAGACACGACGACGACAGGGCGATCGCAACATCACATAAGAACACTACTCAGGGAAGCATAATAGCTTAACCAAGTATGTTCAACAAAACCAAACAATAATAACAATAACACAATGATGACAATTAGAAATACACACGATAGGGCGATCGCAACATCACATAAGAACATTACTCAGGGAAGCATAATAGCTTAACCAAGTATGTTCAACAAAACCAAACAATAATAACAATAACACAATGATGACAATTAGACACGACGACGACAGGGCGATCGCAACATCACATAAGAACATTACTCAGGGAAGCATAATAGCTTAACCAAGTATGTTCAACAAAACCAAACAATAATAACAATAACACAATGATGACAATTAGACACGACGACGACAGGGCGATCGCAACACACATAAGAACATTACTCAGGGAAGCATAATAGCTTAACCAAGTATGTTCAACAAAACCAAACAATAATAACAATAACACAATGATGACAATTAGAAATAACCACGATAGGGCGATCGCAACAGCACATAAGAACACTACTCAGGGAAGCATAATAGCTTAACCAAGTATGTTCAACAAAACCAAACAATAATAACAATAACACAATGATGAGAATTAGACACGACGACGACAGGGCGATCGAAACATCACATAAGAACATTACTCAGGGAAGCATAATAGCTTAACCAAGTATGTTCAACAAAACCAAACAATAATAACAATAACACAATGATGACAATTAGACACGACGACGACAGGGCGATCGCAACATCACATAAGAACATTACTCAGGGAAGCATAATAGCTTAACCAAGTATGTTCAACAAAACCAAACAATAATAACAATAACACAATGATGAGAATTAGACACGACGACGACAGGGCGATCGCAACATCACATAAGAACATTACTCAGGGAAGCATAATAGCTTAACCAAGTATGTTCAACAAAACCAAACAATAATAACAATAACACAATGATGACAATTAGACACGACGACGACAGGGCGATCGAAACATCACATAAGAACATTACTCAGGGAAGCATAATAGCTTAACCAAGTATGTTCAACAAAACCAAACAATAATAACAATAACACAATGATGACAATTAGACACGACGACGACAGGGCGATCGCAACATCACATAAGAACATTACTCAGGGAAGCATAATAGCTTAACCAAGTATGTTCAACAAAACCAAACAAAAATAACAATAACACAATGATGACAATTAGAAATAACCACGATAGGGCGATCGCAACAGCACATAAGAACACTACTCAGGGAAGCATAATAGCTTAACCAAGTATGTTCAACAAAACCAAACAATAATAACAATAACACAATGATGACAATTAGAAATAACCACGATAGGGCGATCGCAACAGAACATAAGAACACTACTCTGGGAAGCATAATAGCTTAACCAAGTATGTTCAACAAAACCAAACAATAATAACAATAACACAATGATGACAATTAGACACGACGACGACAGGGCGATCGCAACAACACATAAGAACATTACTCAGGGAAGCATAATAGCTTAACCAAGTATGTTCAACAAAACCAAACAATAATAACAATAACACAATGATGACAATTAGAAATAACCACGATAGGGCGATCGCAACAGCACATAAGAACACTACTCAGGGAAGCATAATAGCTTAACCAAGTATGTTCAACAGTAACAAACAATAATAACAATAACACAATGATGACAATTAGACACGACGACGACAGGGCGATCGCAACATCACATAAGAACATTACTCAGGGAAGCATAATAGCTTAACCAAGTATGTTCAACAAAACCAAACAATAATACAATAACACAATGATGACAATTAGAAATAACCACGATAGGGCGATCGCAACAGCACATAAGAACACTACTCAGGGAAGCATAATAGCTTAACCAAGTATGTTCAACAAAACCAAACAATAATAACAATAACACAATGATGACAATTAGAAATAACCACGATAGGGCGATCGCAACAGCACATAAGAACACTACTCAGGGAAGCATAATAGCTTAACCAAGTATGTTCAACAAAACCAAACAATAATAACAATAACACAATGATGACAATTAGACACGACGACGACAGGGCGATCGCAACAACACATAAGAATATTACTCAGGGAAGCATAATAGCTTAACCAAGTATGTTCAACAAAACCAAACAATAATAACAATAACACAATGATGACAATTAGAAATAACCACGATAGGGCGATCGCAACAGCACATAAGAACACTACTCAGGGAAGCATAATAGCTTAACCAAGTATGTTCAACAAAACCAAACAATAATAACAATAACACAATGATGACAATTAGACACGACGACGACAGGGCGATCGCAACATCACATAAGAACATTACTCAGGGAAGCATAATAGCTTAACCAAGTATGTTCAACAAAACCAAACAATAATAACAATAACACAATGATGACAATTAGAAATAACCACGATAGGGCGATCGCAACAGCACATAAGAACACTACTCAGGGAAGCATAATAGCTTAACCAAGTATGTTCAACAAAACCAAACAATAATAACAATAACACAATGATGACAATTAGAAATAACCACGATAGGGCATTCGCAACAGCACATAAGAACACTACTCAGGGAAGCATAATAGCTTAACCAAGTATGTTCAACAAAACCAAACAATAATAACAATAACACAATGATGACAATTAGACACGACGACGACAGGGCGATCGCAACATCACATAAGAACACTACTCAGGGAAGCATAATAGCTTAACCAAGTATGTTCAACAAAACCAAACAATAATAACAATAACACAATGATGACAATTAGAAATAACCACGATAGGGCGATCGCAACATCACATAAGAACATTACTCAGGGAAGCATAATAGCTTAACCAAGTATGTTCAACAAAACCAAACAATAATAACAATAACACAATGATGACAATTAGACACGACGACGACAGGGCGATCGCAACATCACATAAGAACATTACTCAGGGAAGCATAATAGCTTAACCAAGTATGTTCAACAAAACCAAACAATAATAACAATAACACAATGATGACAATTAGACACGACGACGACAGGGCGATCGCAACAACACATAAGAACATTACTCAGGGAAGCATAATAGCTTAACCAAGTATGTTCAACAAAACCAAACAATAATAACAATAACACAATGATGACAATTAGAAATAACCACGATAGGGCGATCGCAACAGCACATAAGAACACTACTCAGGGAAGCATAATAGCTTAACCAAGTATGTTCAACAAAACCAAACAATAATAACAATAACACAATGATGACAATTAGACACGACGACGACAGGGCGATCGCAACATCACATAAGAACATTACTCAGGGAAGCATAATAGCTTAACCAAGTATGTTCAACAAAACCAAACAATAATAACAATAACACAATGATGAGAATTAGACACGACGACGACAGGGCGATCGCAACATCACATAAGAACATTACTCAGGGAAGCATAATAGCTTAACCAAGTATGTTCAACAAAACCAAACAATAATAACAATAACACAATGATGACAATTAGACACGACGACGACAGGGCGATCGAAACATCACATAAGAACATTACTCAGGGAAGCATAATAGCTTAACCAAGTATGTTCAACAAAACCAAACAATAATAACAATAACACAATGATGACAATTAGACACGACGACGACAGGGCGATCGCAACATCACATAAGAACATTACTCAGGGAAGCATAATAGCTTAACCAAGTATGTTCAACAAAACCAAACAAAAATAACAATAACACAATGATGACAATTAGAAAGTAACCACGACTAGGGCGATCGCAACAGCACATAAGAACACTACTCAGGGAAGCATAATAGCTTAACCAAGTATGTTCAACAAAACCAAACAATAATAACAATAACACAATGATGACAATTAGAAATAACCACGATAGGGCGATCGCAACAGCACATAAGAACACTACTCTGGGAAGCATAATAGCTTAACCAAGTATGTTCAACAAAACCAAACAATAATAACAATAACACAATGATGACAATTAGACACGACGACGACAGGGCGATCGCAACAACACATAAGAACATTACTCAGGGAAGCATAATAGCTTAACCAAGTATGTTCAACAAAACCAAACAATAATAACAATAACACAATGATGACAATTAGAAATAACCACGATAGGGCGATCGCAACAGCACATAAGAACACTACTCAGGGAAGCATAATAGCTTAACCAAGTATGTTCAACAGTAACAAACAATAATAACAATAACACAATGATGACAATTAGACACGACGACGACAGGGCGATCGCAAGATCACATAAGAACATTACTCAGGGAAGCATAATAGCTTAACCAAGTATGTTCAACAAAACCAAACAATAATAACAATAACACAATGATGACAATTAGAAATAACCACGATAGGGCGATCGCAACAGCACATAAGAACACTACTCAGGGAAGCATAATAGCTTAACCAAGTATGTTCAACAAAACCAAACAATAATAACAATAACACAATGATGACAATTAGAAATAACCACGATAGGGCGATCGCAACAGCACATAAGAACATTACTCAGGGAAGCATAATAGCTTAACCAAGTATGTTCAACAAAACCAAACAATAATAACAATAACACAATGATGACAATTAGACACGACGACGATAGGGCGATCGCAACATCACATAATAACATTACTCAGGGAAGCATAATAGCTTAACCAAGTATGTTCAACAGTAGCAAACAATAATAACAATAACACAATGATGACAATTATCCACGACGACGACAGGGCGATCGCAACATCACATAAGAACAATACTCAGGGAAGCATAATAGCTTAACCAAGTATGTTCAACAAAACCAAACAATAATAACAATAACACAATGATGACAATTAGACACGACGACGACAGGGCGATCGCAACAACACATAAGAACATTACTCAGGGAAGCATAATAGCTTAACCAAGTATGTTCAACAAAACCAAACAATAATAACAATAACACAATGATGACAATTAGACACGACGACGACAGGGCGATCGCATCAACACATAAGAACATTACTCAGGGTAGCATAATAGCTCAATCAAGTATGTTGAAAGATTTAACTACTACCTTAAAGACACCGACTAGGCTTTCGTCCAGCAAAGCTGCAAACGGTGGGGGCCACGCACCTCCGGCAGTCACCCCTCGTCCCTCCTGCTTGTTTACTCCTGCAGAGTTAACAATCTTTAGGCGATGAAGACAGTGGCCAAATCTTGCATGCCCTGTAAGAAAATAAATCATTAGTATAACGCTGATTGTGATGTATTATAACTAATTATAATTAAATTATATGTATAAATCAAAATCATCTAACATTTTCTTTTGAAGTAAAACAAATGTATTAACCAATCCAAACTCAATTAATTTATGTAGCTAAACAGTTTTCTTCTAATATGCTATAGAACTGGCACTGCTAAATAACCTTTTGATATACCCATATTGTTAACCAGCAACATATAAACTATATTATGAACTTTTCTGAATTCTGTTTGAGACTTTGACATTAACAAATAATGCTGTCTGTATCTAAGGACTTTTTACAATATATAAGAGGGTGTTATGAAGAGTTATCCCTCATCTCTTTTTCAAGCTCTATTAAACAAGTTATATGGATGAAACTTATTTTACTGTTTGAGTGTTTATTGCCAAGTTTAATTGTACAATTGCAATCAGTTGTGTTTTATTTATAAAATTTGAATCTGGCTTAGGAAGGCTATAGAATTTATTCATTCCGCAATGTTGTCACTGATATTCTGAAGCACTTCTTTCGTCACTATAATATCGCATTGGGGCCAGGGTAGCCCAGTGGCTTACATGCTTGCCTCTGGACTGGTAGATACGGGGTTCGATACCCACTCTGGCTCTTGATTTATTCACGCGGGAGATGATAAAAAAAAATCTGAGGAGGTCATCCCTCAGAGAGGACGTTAAGTAGTCACTTCCAAGCCTGCACGATGTTAGGTACTCGTTAAAGACCTCCACCTCTAAACACATTGAGTTAGGCAAAATAAAGGAATCCAAATGTAGGTGTAAAATCTTTGGAGTACTTGTGTTCTATCGTGAGACGACCACTACAACCTAACATAACCTCCTCGCACTGGCACAAAAAAAAATCAATGGGATCTTTAACTTGATGCTTCGTGATCACAAAAAACCTCAAATAAAGCCCCGAAACATTTATGAGTATGATTTATGTAACTCTTTTATTATAGTTTACGAAGACGATGCAATCATAGTAAACATAACTTATCATTATATGAAATATAGTTTCGATATTTCATGCTTTCTCATTTTTCTTTTGTTGCCCTCATTAACTTGTTCTTTACCCTCTCTCCTTTCACAGATTAGAGGTCTTAAAGATGTCTTTTCCTTATTTGATTATGGTACGTTGGAGTTTTCCCTCCCTGCTTCCCTGTAGAAATCTTTCTCATTTCCTCTCCTTTCATTAGCGAATCACGATGGCCTAGGTAAGAAAACGCTTCAGCACTAGGTTCATTGACTTTGATTTGCGATGATTTCAAGTAACTGTTGACATTTTTTAATAAATTTATATGTTACAATTGTTTTAGAAATCCTCTTTAAAACTTTTTCAAATAAACAATAAAAACGAAATCCAAAAACAAATAACAATTGATTTTAATTAAATTTTCAATTATACAAAACAAATAAAGCGTTTGCTTTGGATATGCTTAAAAGACAAGGGAAAATACTGGAATGTTTATTTAATATTCGTGCCATCTAAAAATAGGATTCAATTTAGCAGGGTATCTTGACGAGAGGTTTGTACAAACAGACGGCTTCCACATACAGTCTCCTCTGTTTTCTCTGCACATCTCATCCATCGGAGCTCATCTACAACGTACCTCTTTCAATTTTCTTATCTTCAAAACGATTCGAGATAAACGCTTTAAAATAAATACTCATTACAATTTTAATTAATAAAACAACTTTCCATATTTTTTATTATATTACGTTTATTTAATAAATATAATGATTTATTCAGATATAAAATTATAAAAAAGTATTCTTTTTTATTCAAACACTGATTTTCGGGTTGTTAAAATTTATTTGTTTTTAGCGGTCCGGGAAAAATATCAAAGAATATGGGCAGATAGAGACTAATTTACTTTAATTCATTAACGATAACAGAAGAGAAACGTAAAAGCCCAGAAAATACAGAAGGAAACAATATATTAAATGTGAGGATAAGGTGAATCAGTGTGTACAGAAAAGCTTGGATGTTTATTTGGTTCTTCTTATTCTGGGGGGTAACAGACTTTTCACCTTTAGAGTGTTCCTCTACAAAGAGCAGCTAATTGTTAGTTTGCAAACGTTTCGGTTATGAACAAGAGGTAAAACTTGGCATTACTAGTTGATTCTTCACTGAAAGTTCTACATTTTGACCTACTGAAGTTAATTTAAGCAGGAATCATTAAGGTACCTGCAGCTTTATGACCTCCTGTATACAAGCATGAACGAACATTGATTACCCCATCAACCTGATGAAAAATACAGAATCATCAACAAGATTCGAACCTCCGACCTTCAGAACGAACAAAAATCACGATTAATCTCTTGCTTTCGTTAGTTAAACTTTTTAAATAATTATTTGTTTATTTCAAACACATTTGAGTGGTACATCTAAAATATAAAAAGAGAAGAATAAATGGATACATATTTATATAATTTAGATTAATAATGTAAAATATTCAAACATTCAAATTGAGAGATATATAGAATATATCTAAGTAAAGGATATAAATATATTTGAAAATAAGAATATGGTGGTATTTATACCCTCAGTTTCTACAATATGGAACTAGAAGGACACAGAAGCCGGAGAGAAGAAAACAGTTACTGTGATGGACATTTCGAACAACAGTTCATCATCAGGAGAAGATAAGAAGCAAAAATGAAGTGGGAAAGATGTGTTCAGTCTGATATATCGAAGTCCTGCGAGGTTTTCTAAGAACACAGCACACTCGCACGCAAGTTTAGGCAAGGCTTGTGCAGTAGTCTAAATTGATTTAGAAATGTCCGAATACATAATAGGTAATTCATTATAAAATTAGTGACTTATTATTATATAATTATAATAATAATCAATTATTGATTCAGATAATTCATATCAAAGATAATAATTTATAAAAAACCTATTTGAAACTTTAATTAAAATAAAATGTAGTGTAACAACAACATAATATTTACTTTTCATTGTTAAATGACCTTTGTACTATGGCATGAATATATTTCACTGATCATCTTTCAAGTTATCTCACAGTTGCTTTGAATCTCTCCAGTTCTCCAAATCATTTACTCATCACAACTGACATGTTTCGGTCTCCTTGACCATCTTCAGAGTTATTCATCTTTGTAAAGACTATTATTATTAATTACCGCTATACAATACTTAACTTAACCACTATGATATTCAATTTTAACATCAAAAAATAATTCTAAAACCAAAATATACATTTTGCCTGAAAGAGTTTTCACATTTGTCATATAATTTAAATGTTCCTTTTAACTTAGGGTCATTTAAGAAGTTAAGCGGAACATCTCATTATATGACAAGTATGAGACCTACTTCAGGAAAAATGTATATTTTGGTGTTAGAATTATTTTTTAATGGTCAAACTTGAATGTTATAGTGTTAATTTAAATAATGTATAGTGGTAATTAATAATAATAGTCTTTATAAAGATGAATAACTCTGAAGATAGTCAACGCATCTTCACCGAAACATGTCAGTTGTGAGTAATAATTCATTCGGAAACTAGTGTTTTAAGTACCGGAGTAATTAATAATGAATTATAATTATTGGTTATATAATTATAATTATCATAATTATAAACTTTATTTAATAATCTAGCAGTGTCATTACAATTGGTTATTTAATTAATAATATGAGAAGAATTTTCACATGAACACGTGAAATAACAATCAATGATCAAACAACAACATGAAATGGGAAAAAAAGACTAACATCTTTCAACAGTAACAAGCGATCTTCGTCAAGCGATTCTGACTCTGATGTAGATCGCTTGTTACGGTTGAAAGATGTTAGTCTTTTTTTCCCATTTCATGTTGTGGTTTGATCATTAATTCATAATACGTAGAATAGTTTATCGAACTTTCTGTTAGATTCAAGGATAATAGTAGCTTAATATTAATTAAGCGATTAAGCTTAAGCTTAATTAAGCGATTATAGCACACTCCTAAAGACAAACACACACACACACACACACACACACACACACACACACAATTTAATGAAAATCCACATAATGTCAACTTTATATCCATATTTTGACTGAAACTCATTACTTACATGCCTATAGAGGGTAAATAACATTTTCTTTTTCTCCTTCTGTGTTGTCTATGTTTTTTATTTGCTCTTTGTTACATGATTATTATTAATTATTAATAACGAAAGGAGTGCTTATATATACTTTCAACTTATATACACCATTTTTTTCTTATAAACAAAGACAAATATCTTATAAACAAGAGAAGTAACAAATAAAATAATGAATTTTTATCTTTTATCAGATTTGAAGAGAGCAGTATATTCACGGACTTAGATGCTCTTAAAAATATGCAACTTGATTTATGTGCTATGCCATCGTATAATATTATATATAAAGAATTCGGATTTTCTATATGTTTGATAGAGTCATATATATTTCATAAAATTAACATAAAATAGTGGTATTGTGTTATTGTTATTTAGCACAATTATATTGTTGATAAAAATTCTTCAAAAGGAAAGTAGTTGGGCTTTTTATAAAAAATTAAATAAAGTAACAAAAAGTATAAATTGCGTCCAACAACGGTTGACACGTCATTAGTTGCTGAATGGGGTGTCATCACCGGTGGAGAGGGCAATCATTTTGAAGGAGGGTGGCATTCAACGACAGTAGGGGTTACATTAGTGTGGCTTTAAAATGTGCAGCTCTCTGACGCTGTCATTAACAGCTGACCTTTTCTGACGACAGCACAGTCTAGGCAGAAGCAGACATATTCACTTCACAATGGACGGAGCTTGTATTCAGAGCGAGCAGCCAATATTGTTCGACATGCAAAAATTATACTCGAGGACTCTTAGAATATCTTTATAAATAAAATAATGATTTTGTCTGTACATTGCTTAGAACTGACTCATTTCAAGTTTTCTTTACGTTTCATACATTGGAGAAACCGAATCCACCCTTAGAAAAATTTCTGTCGGTTTGTCGGTTTGTCGGTTTGTCGGTTTGTCGGTTTGTCGGTTTGTCCGCAAAACTTTGTCACAGGTAAACTCAGCTACCATAAGACATATAAAGCTGAAACTTTTACAGTAGATTTGTGTAGGTCTAACTTAAAATATACGCTATGAATTGATTGGAAATTCAACGTAGAAGTGAAGTTATGGACGTTTAACGCAAAAATGTTTGTCACAAGTAAACTCAGCCACCATAAGACATAGCGAGCTGAAACATTGACACTGGATTTGTGTGTGCCTAACTTAAAATATGGGCTCTAAATAGATTATTAATTCAGTACAGAAGCGAAGTTATGGGGCTTTTAGCTGTATTTTCCTAACTTCAAAGACAAGTTTGTTTTGAAAATACACAGGTGTGGCAAGTAGGTATTGTTAGTTGATTTTAATTTCAATTGAGCACATGAATATATTGCGTATTTGACATCATTGAAATGGTGTTTCACAGAGTTAAGGATGTACTATCTATTGAGAATAAATGTTTTGTAAACGAGCAATTCTCAGCCCTTAATATGAACAGGCATGAGAAATCAACAAACAAGTTCTTACGCTATATGAAGCCGAGGAAAGAACTTACAAGTCAGTAAAGAGATTGGATTAGTGATGAAGAAGCAGTTCATTATCTAATTGAATTTCTTGACTCTGAATTTATTTCTCCTGGACTGCCTGCTCATGAGTAAAAACTTAAAGTAGGAGCACCAATGATGCTGCAATTTATAGCAGTAACAAATTTCATGTTACGAAACATGAGTGACCCAAAAACTGTGCAACGGGACACGACTCTGAGTTCGTGCTCTACACAGATATGCCATAGAGGCGGACATAATGACTGGATGTGGTATTGGGGAGTCTTCCGAACCACTGTCCGTTTCCATTCAAATGATTGCAAGGTCCCCTCAGAGTCTATTTCGCAATGACGTTAACTAAGTCGCAAAGGGAGACTTTATCTAACGCAGGAATTCAAGTTAGCGAAACCAAGTTTTTCTCACATGGTCAACTGTAGTTTACTTGCTCAATAGTCAGAGGTTTCAACTGATTGTTCTTCCATGAACCTGAAGGACAGACAGCTAATGTAGTGTATACAGATGCATTTGTTTAACACTGTACTAATAATGGTGTTTTCTACTATTCTATAATTTCTAATTATAGTATTAGTGTAATACTATAATTGATATGTTGGAATACCAAGTATAATAGAATTTTTGATTCCGTCAAAGACGGGTACATTTGCTAGTCTATATATATATAAAATTCGTGAGTTTGATTGTTTGTTTGTTCACCCATTTTCCGTGGAGATAGAGAACCGAAATTATTATAATCTTTACTTGTCTTGTTATTTGCTTTGTTGTAGTTGTATTACATAATAACAAATCATATTAGGGGGTCAGGGTAGTCCAGTAGCTTGCGTACTCGCCTCAACTTTCTACAATATTATTTAATAATATTTCTCATTAGGGGGTCACGGTAGCCTATAATATATAATAAACTATTACATTAGAGGTTAAAAATAAATAATTTTAGAAACAAACTTGAACACAACTGTCAGATAAAATAGAATGTTCTGAAGTAATATTATAAAGACACATTCCTTTCATTAATGTGTTATTTTGTGTTGGCTAAATTGAATATTTCAGTTTACAAGTTTTGTTTAATTACAATATATTTGATTGTGAATATAACTTGAATTGATGTTTTATTTACTTATGTCATAAAATAAATGATTTTGTTTTACTTTGAAATGATTTTTATTTTGATAAATATACTTACGGTGTATATATCGTGAATCATGTTAAAAATACTGTATCAAAGGCTTGCGCCGTATATGAATCTGTTTTTGTGCCTTAATAACAAGAGAAAACAATTAAAATGGTCCCTATCAATCATATACAGTGAATTTATTTCATTAACTATTGTTATGATTTCTGAGTGGCACAAAGGGTTACAGGTAGTCTAGTGTAATTATAATCATACAATATATAGAAAGTTCACGTGGTAGTTAGTAAGAAGTCTACTATCTTAGGTGCAATATGAATGCTATACTCTCAACACAACGCTATACCTCACTGCTTGTGTTGGACCGACTCCAAACAATTAAAAAACAACACAATCTGTAACAGCTATAGTCGTTAGAAACAAGTAAACCTCTTTAATGGTCTAAAATAAAGCAATAAGCAACTAATAAACATTGCGAAGAACCATTGTGGATGAATTGTGTAGGCAAATGTTGATTTATTATGAAGCTTACCGACTAAATGCCGGAGCTATTTCGTGTATTGTGTGTGCCACGACCTCTGTATTTATTTAATTTATGGCCTTGTTTCAAATGAATTCCCTGCAGTTTTACTGTTTCTTTCTAATAAATTATCTTCAAAATTATTACAATTATTACACTAACCAAAGACTTCGCAATTGATAAGTGAAAAATGAAATGGAATATTATATCTTTAGTTTTATTCTTCCCAGAGCAATAAATAATATATATCTGTAATTATCTTTTTGTTTTTACAGTATCTTTCTTTTACTACATACAACAGTTTTTTTATTTTTTTTTCATGATTATTTTTCCTTCTCTCTTCTCCTTTTGCTAGATACCAACACTGAAATAGTTGTTCTGATAGGGAGACTTCAGTCCTGGCTTATTTTTTGAGCAACTTATTTCACTCTCATGATGACCGCAGAAGATGAAATATCGGAGTGGATTTATATGTTTTCTTCTATGTGTTTTCTATACAATAATTTAAAGTAACCTGGAAAATTATACAGTTGTTACTCTCATACTATTATATATTCTCTGAATATCTGATTGTAATTGTAATGAAACTATTTTCTTCATTATTTTTTCTTTATAATCAAAAGCTATGATTGTTTTGTGACCTATCATTATGTAAGCATAATTAGTGAAGGATATATGTATGTATGTGTGTTTGTGAGTCGTGTGTGTATGTGCGTGTGTGTGTTTGTGGTGTGTGTGTATGTGCGTGTGTGGTGAGCGTGTGTGTGTGTGAGCGTTTGAGACATATATGTATAAGCACATTGATCGAAGAAAGTTTTTTTCCCTACTTATTTCGTCTATAGTGTTTCTCGCCAAAGGATAAACAAGTCATGCAATGTTTTATCCAACTTTCTGGACCGGTTAACACATACACATTTAGATATGGAATTAATGGGGGATTACTTTCCAACTTTCGCCTTGCCATACTAGCAAGGAAATGAAAGGGGGTGATATATGGGAGATAGGGGTGAATATAAATGCGTTATGGCGACTCAGGGCAGAGGTGGGCAATTTAAGTTTGAACTTGTTGGAGAGCCGACAGTCGCTAAGACAAACACGTCCTCTTGTCCACCCACTATTGATATTCACCTCTCAACCAACTCATTTGTAAGGGCTTTTTTCCTTCTACAAACAATAACTTACTTCTCCTTTTAAAAAGCCCAAACTATTACCTAAGCTAGATATTAACTACGTATAATAACTTCTTAAGTCAGAACTCAAATTACAATATATTTATATAAATATATATTGGTATACTTTGGGAGCAGACATTCTTTTAAACATATATCATTAAATAACTTGCCAACTTTAAGTCCAGTATGTTTCTTACATACCTCTTCGAGTTTTCTTATATTATTCCTCCATCTCTCCGGTACCATATAATATATGATAATGGTCAATGTAGACCGAAACGTCGGCTCTGTGTAAATATGGAAATAGAAATATAACCAAATCATTCGGTGAGTTGATTTATATGGTACCGGAGAGATGGAGGAAAAATATAAGAAAACTCGAGAAGGTATGTAAGAAATATTCTAGACTTAAAGTTGGCAAGTTACTTAATTATATATATATATATATATATATATATATATTAGTGTACTTCGGTAGCAGTCCTTCCTTTATACATGATTGGTTATACACGACTGAATATTGTCGATCGATGATCTAGTTTTTTACTGATGCGGAGAGATGTTTTATGCTCATGTTCTTGTCGACGCGTTTCGACTGTCTACTGCAGTCATTTTCAAGACACAAAACAGGAGACCGGTAACCCACCTGTTTTGTGTCTTGAAAATGACTGCAGTAGACAGTCGAAACGCGTCGACAAGAAGAATTCATTCCTTGAACCGTTGTTCTCACAACGAAAAATTAATTTTCCGCAAACTTGAAAAGTTGGAGAAGAAGATCATCGATCGACAATATTCAGTCGTGTATAACCAATCATATATATATATATATATATATATATATATATATATGATCAAACCACAATAAGAAATGGGAAACAAGACTAAGATCTAGTCTTGTTTAACTACGTGATCTTAGTCTTGTTTTCCCATTTCTTATTGTGGTTTGATCATTGATTGTTGTTTCACGTGTTTATGTGAAATCTTTATATACATACATATATATAACAGATTCAATAATATATCGACCGTTTGATAGAATAGGTGTGTTCTCTAATCGGGGTTCTCTAAACGAGAGTTTGATTTTTTATCCTGGAAAATTGACCGAACCCCGATTAAAGAACACACCCATACATATATATATATATATTGTAAACAGGAAAACGATCCAAAAGGACAACAAACATTTCACGATGAATCACAAACACAGAACTAAGGAACAAACACACTTACCGTCTCTAATTTTTGGTTGAACCGTAATCAGGAAAGTTGAGAAAGGAACACCAAGCGCACTTGTGAAGCGACGGTTGGAGACTTCCTTAGTTCTGTGTTTGTGATTCATCGTGAAACGTATATATATATATATATATATACATATATGATCAAACCACAATATGTAAATGGGAAAACAAAACTAAGATCTTTCAACCATAACAAGCGGTTTTCGTCAGAGTCAAAAACCCAACTGACCAGTTGACTCTGATGAAAACCGCTTGTTATGGTTGAAAGATCTTAGTTTTGTTTTCCCATTTTCATATTGTTGTTTGATCATTGATTGTTATTTCACGTGTTTATGTGAAATCTTTATATATATATATATAGACTTTTTCGATGAAAATACAATCCGAAATGGACAAATACAGTTCAATGTACATAAAGAAACATAGAGAAAATAAAAACACAAACTTACAGTCTCTAATATTCGGTTGAACCGTCTTTAGGAGAGATAAGAGAGGGAAGCCAAGCCCACTGGTACTAAGACGGCTGTTGGTCTCCAACCGTCTCTGTACCAGTGCGCTTGGTCTCCCTCTCTTATCTCTCCTAAAGACGGTTCAACCGAATATTAGAGACTGTAAGTTAGTGTTAATAATTTCTCCATTTTTCTTTATGTACAGCGAACTATATAAATATATATATTAAAATAAAATAAATTCAAAACGAAGGAAACACACAGAAAGACACATACATAACTCACATCGATATTTCGACCATCGTCGTCATCAGGAGGTGTGAAGAGCGAAGAGCGAAGAGCTCTTCACACCTCCTGATGACGACGATGGTCGAAATATCGATGTGAGTTATGTCTGTGTCTTTCTGTGTGTTTCCTTCGTTTTGAATTTATTTTATTTTAAAAAAGTCCGCTGGACCGTTTCTTTTAATTGTGGTATATATATATATATATATATATATATTTGTATACGTTGGGAGCAGTCCTTCTTGGATTCATATATTTAAAAAGTTTTTACATTATTTAGTTCGGTAGAAAATGTTTCTAATTTTTTAAACATTTTTTCAAATCCAGGTTGGGTAGGTCATGAATTAACTCACCATATTTCTTATTATTCACTATATTGTTTGACATGTTTCAGTACTCACAAGTCACCGTCTTCAGAAATTAAACATTATTAGCATAATTAACTATTAAACAAGTAAGTAGGATAAATAAAACTAATTAAACTAGCTAGTCTTTATTAATGCTAACGTAATTAGTTTTATTTATCCTACTTACTTGTTTAATAGTTAATTATGCTAATAATGTTTAATTTCTGAAGACGGTGACTTGTGAGCACTGAAAGTAGTCGAACAATATAGTGAATAAGAAGAAATATGGTGAGTTAATTCATGACCTACCCAACCTGGATTTGAAAAAGTGTTTTAGAAAATTAGACAAATTTTTTAACAGACTAAATAATGTAAAATCGGACATTTTTTTTTAAATATATACTACATTTCTTTTCAAAATTTTTAATACAAAGTTGTTTTTTACTCTATGAATATTATAATAAACTTTTAACCAATATAAGTATGACGAAAGTGAATAGAAGGGCTCTCTTGAACTATATCTAAATATATGGGGATCTAACCTCCACTCTTCAGCTTCCCTGCTTACCGCAAAGCTTGGTTTTGCACATTCACAGACATTCCGCGTCAATACTCTTCTAAAAGATCAGTTGTTAATGGACAACTCAATTAAATGTCATGAAATGTTTTTCAACATCTATATGAATGAAAAGAGTTTTCTTATCTTTTTTTCAAAATATTTTCTAAAAATTTGATCTCTATTCGTATGCTAATTGGAAACAATTCTAATTCCTTCACAATCATGTTACTATAACTTAACTAAATTTAGGTAAAGAATTGCTTTTCTAAAAATTTGTGTCTTAATTTAGTAAAATTGGTTATTTCTTTTATATTGTCGCAACGCAATATATATATGAAAGTATAAGCCACAAGGAAAAAGTAAAAAAGACAGATAAGCCATATTTTTGCTTGTGGCTTATACTTTAATTAGTTTTCATCACGTGTTTATTGTGATTATTTAGTATATATATATATATATATATATATATATATATATATATATATATATATATGTATATGCGTTTACCGTTTGGATTGCACCCAGTGTGATTCTTTTTATGTGGGTTTGGCTTCCACCAAGCTAAGCCTGCGTATGAATAATCACAGGTCATCCGTTGGCAAACGCAGTGACCTTCCCGTTGCTACTCATGCCAGCTCTCACGGACTCAGTTTTAATGACTGTTTCCGTGTACAGGTCCTGAGGCAGATTGATCAGACTAATTCGAAAGTTACTCTGAGAGCTTCAGAAGAAGCACTTATTAGTCTTCTGGGCGGTAGATCGGCTCCTGGGCTTAACCTCAATCGTTGATTTTTTTTCCTCTTATTTTTTAGTTGTTATCAGCTTTTAATTTTATTTTAGTTAAATGTTTTCATTTTTTAATTTTTATTTGGCTTGTATCTCTTTATCTTCCCTGTCTACCTTTCCTCCGAAAGTTGGCTACCCTGTTTGAGTGCTTCAGTTCGAACGCCAAGTCAGTCGTTATCAGCCTTTGGAGCGATTCACTTCTTTTCCTGAAGACGAGGACATCGAAATATAGTAGTGAGTTCAGCGATTTCCTTTCTATGTGTTCTTTTTAAATTCACATATATATATATATATATGTATCATATGTATGTTATATATGTATATATATATATATATATATATATCAATGATCAAACCATAATAAGAAAATGGGAAAACAAGACTAAGATCTTTTAACCGTAAAATAGTCTTCAATTTATGTCGTCAGAGAGCAAACAATGTAAAAACTGAGAAGCTAACATAAAAGTTTTTTTTATGTTAGTTTCACAGTTTTTACTTTGTTTGCTTTCTCATGACATAAACTGAAAGGCCTCAGAGCATTTATTTCTATTGTTTTACTTTTTCCATTGTGGTTTAAACTTCATTAGTTGTAGTATTCATTTATTGTGACTTTACTGCATATATATATATAAAGAGAGAGAAAGAGATACAGTTAACACAACCAAATATATTATGAATACATGTTGTTTTGATTCCTCTAACACTTTTAGTATTTCACATTGAGATGGAAAGATGGACTGGTTTGGTATTTATCACTCATTTCAGATATTCGCCTCAAGCATTACGTGGTTTATTCAACATCAAAAGCCTTGCACTATTTTAATAGAATCATGAGAAGTATTCACCATTGTATTAACTAGAGTACGAAGGATTTATCACTCCTCCCAGAAATGATGAGAACAAGTTTCATAATCGGATGTCAATAGCCATACAAATCTCGAATCTTGAGCACAACACACGTTCTAACAGTATATGTGTTTGATTTATTATCATGTACTCTAGCTTGTGACAAAACTATGGAATAGAGTATTCAAGAGTGATGTTTTTATCACGGTACATTTCAACCTCTTTAAATCTGGAATATTATTGAAGAGGTGAAATACACTATCGATATGCCCAAGATGTACCATATGACTAAGATTTGAAAACTTTTAAAAATAACAACAGCCCTTAGTGCTTTAAATGAAGCAAGAGACATACGATTACCTTCTTTATTTGATACTTAGGCCGCCAAAGTAAATTAACAACATAAAAAAAAGGAATTATGCTGTTCTGTGGTCTTTTCGAGATGCCATTGCGTATGTGAAAATCAAAATGTTTGCATCATTGTCCCTGTGCGATATCACGCAAAGAAGATGATTCTAAACTGGGAGTCTTGACACAAAGACATGTTTGTACCTGACATCGTACGGGCTTGGGAATGACGGCTTAACGTCCTCTCCGATATATAACCTGCTTACCTCCCACGTAAACAAATCGAGGGCCACGGAGGGTATTGAACTCCTGGCCTACAGTCCCGAGGCGAGCACGTTGCCACTGAGCTACCCTGGCCCCCTTTAGCTGACAAGCAGCCCTGTAGTCATTGCAGGTTGTGTGAATGGCAGCATAAATCTCAATCCTCAAGTGCATATTGGGTGTATTCAAGTTTGAATATTCAGAGGGTGTCACCGACATGCACCCTATTGCCCCAGCTTTAATTCTCAAATCCATACTTTATACAGACAGATAAAATTACATATCAATCTCAATTAACTACTCCATTAAAACAATAATACTCCTATTAATACGCCGTGAAATAATTTTACAAACAACCACATTGAATAATTATTATACTTCAATTATGATCATTCATTCATTACTTACTTTGCTTACTTTGAATTATAAGAATCCGTTATCTTACTGCATCAATTAAAAGATTATAATTCCATCTATTCTTATAATAGTGGGGGAAAAAATTGGTTTGCACTGACTTCGCAAAATGATTTATTTAACAAAAGATTAATGATTGTAGGGTAAAAAGCTAATGAAATGGTCCCCACATATAAAAAATTAATCGTACAAACAATGCATTTCAAACACGTAGTGTTCTTCCTCAGTGTTCGAAACGTATTGTTTATTCAGTTAAATTTTTATATGTGGAGACCATTTCATTAGCTTTTTACCCTGCAATGAGTAAATACCACATAATAATTGATTGCACTACGTTAGAATTAGAAAGATTAATGATTATAGAATAGCTTCATTGTAATTGATTACAAAAAAAATGCTTTGCACATACTCACACAGAAACACACACACACTCATATAACACAGGCATCCGCGACTTTGAACTTAACAAGTTATTTGGTCCAAGAGCTTAGTGTGTGTTTGTCACTTGGGTTTTTGACACTAACGAATACCGCTTGTTACTGTTGAAAGATCTTAGTCTTTTTTTTCCTCATTTCATATTATAGTTTTGATCATATATATACATACATATTTACAAAATATATTTTTACATGTAAACTCTGCGTGGGATATAAAGAATGTAAAAAAAATATGAAATGGGACTAATGGGGACTAATGGGACTAAAAAGAAGTCTTTCGACCAAAATAACTGCTTCAGAGTCAGAACCACGTGTGAACTGAAAGAAGTTTCAGAGACTGTAGAGTGTGGTATTAAGAGGAAATGAAGATAAGTGAAATCTTATATAGATCGTAAGGTAATGAAAGGTAAAAAAATGGCAATTCTTTGTCACATTTCTAAATTTTATTACTGATGTTTAGAAGCTCATATATATATTCTGAAATCTATGTACATACATTAAAATTCCACAAAATGTACATATAAAAGAATTGGCAATACCCATCTATATTTCGACCCCTATATTTCTATATAGCGAGGTCTGCTATATCAAGGGTTCTGCCGCTAAACCAGAAGGAAAAACAGAAATAGCAGAGAATAGAACGGATAAAAGAAATATAATGAAGCATATAGATGCCTTAAAAACCTCTCACCGTCTTCCTTTATACATTTTATGTTGTATGACTCATTTGAATATCTCTACACATTCAAATATCTTATATTTCTTTTTGTCCTAGTACCTTTGTTTGCATTACAGGATGAACTCAAAGTCTTTTAACCTGCAATACAAACAGGATAACATTTGAAATTAAATTTGATAATTTTTTCTTTCATCAAATTTATGAGTGTATTATGTCAAACAATAATAAAAAATGGTAACATTTTTCCTCATACTTATAACACACTTCTATCTCCCTTTCTCTCTCTCTCTCTCTCTCTCTCCTGAATTCCTTAATGATGAAATTAATAACATTATATCAATTGCACTATTATTAAAATACCCCTCCTCTTATATCGACTTAGCTTTGAAGGGTGCTGAAAAAACCTTTTTTAACATTTCAACAGAGCCCCATTCTTTGTCAAATTCTATAGTTTTACCGTATCATGAATCATTATTCAGCGGAAGATTTTCCCGCTAACTTCATTTAAATATAGTGTTTTTTAATCGTGATAACGTGGGTAATACCATATGTTAAAAAATAATTCTCCCAGGAAACTGGAGTCCGGTAGTATTTATAAAATCACGTGCAAAAATTGCCATAAAATTTATATTGGTCAAAATAGTAAAGCTTTAAAGGCACCTGTAAAACAACACCAATACAACTTAAGTAGACAGGAAAAAAGTAGCGCCTTATTCTTGCATGTGAATAATGAAAATCATATTGATTTGACAGGAGCTAAATTTATTATCTATGAAAAATCAATGTTGTTAAGATTATAACTGAGTCCTTGATGATTAAATTTAACAGATCAAATATTATAAACATTAGTAACGGTCTCTTTAAACTTGATACTTTCGTTACGAGGGCAATAGCCTCATTTTAATCTTAATCTTAAGGCCTCATTGGCCTTAATCTTAAGAGTTAACGCTTCATTGTATTAGTTTCAAAATCTCTGCATCTAGTTTTTATGCTTTTATCTTATATATTTTTCATTTATTTTAGTTTTATTCTCTATTTTTTATTAAAGCTTAGTCCATAATTTTTAATTTTTATTTATTTATGTGTAATTTCTTCTGTTCATCCCTCAGTTTTTATTTTTTTATTTTATTTGTTTTTGTGTTTACTATTATTTTTCATATTCCTATTTTAATTTAAACTGATTCTTGTCTACCTTATTCTCTGTGACCGGGCGCCTATGTGGCAGCATTGTTTGTCTCCAACCGTCTCTGTACCAGTGCGCTTGGTTCCCTTCTTTATCTCTCCTGAAGACGGTTCAACCGAAAATTAGAGACTGTAAGTTTGTGTTTTTAATTTCTCTATGTTTCTTTATGCACATTGAACTATATATATATATATATATTGGTATAAATAGGCAGCAGATCCTCTTTTAAACAAGTATCATTAAAATTAACCGCAGTCTCGGCATTCACGATCTTAAGACTGAGAGATTCGATCCTACGAACTAACCTCCTGCTAACAGGGTTCAACTGGAAAAGGAGTTGGCCAAGTGACATGTTAAATTAAAATCGATGACTCATGCTTAGTCATTGCTATAAATAGATTAAAAGGATAGTACAGGTTGAGAAGGTCAAAGGTCAATAATGAACAAGAAACAAGCGGTTAGAATAAAAGAGTTGAAAGGTCAACGGTATAACTGGACTAATAGAGAATAAATAGATTAAGAAAATTAATAATAATAATAATAATAATGTTAATAATAATTAATAATAATAATAATTAAGATTAATAGTAAACTAGAAAAGATATATTACATAAAGAGTTGAAAGAGAGTAAGAATTAATAGGGAAGGTATAGTTAGTTAGAAAATAAATAAATATATATATATATAATATAATATATATATGATATATTATATAATATAATATAATATATATATTATATATATATATTATATATTATATATATATATATAATATATATATATATAATGCTGTGTAGAGATCGTTAGTCTTTCATGATCCTCCTAAGACTCCTGGATGCTTCACAGTTAGGTGAGTTAGTGACTAAACGCGATGCATTAATTAGGATACTTTACTATCTACTCGATACATTCATTCGATAATTAAGCCCTTACTGTTAATCAATAAATGTCTTTAAGATATTAAGGAGTGAAGTCCCCGAGCCATTATATTGGCTGTTTATAGAAAAAGAAGATTAATTTAGCCCGGCTACTGGATCTACTAAACAAGTAGCGAGACAATTAATTTGCGAGGATCAAATAGGCATTCATCAGTGCTCTTCTTGGAAGCCTCCTCAAGCCACTGAGGGGAGCAGGAAGAACTTCCACCCAGACCGAAGTGTTGAGCCCAGATTAATTGCCACATCCTGCCTTCTCGTATTACGCCCATCCAGCTTCTACACCACTTTCTGATTATAAACTTGTCCAAAGTAAACCTCCCTTTAATCTCTAGATAATTATTGCATTTTTTTAAAAAAAATTTTTTGTTCATTATAACACTAATTAACCATCATTAAACATGCCTTGCATTATCATTAGTAGATTATTCAATAATCTATGAAATACTACTGCAATATCAACGATCTTATAATATTAAATTAGTATGATGGAAAAATCCTTTAAAAAAAATAAAATTCCCTGGACAAGTTTTCCTAAACAAATCCACCGGAAACATAACCCTAAATCTGTAATAAGAATTTTGGGTTTGTTTTACATTAATAAGTATTTCCTTTTTTTTCTTAATAAAAAAAATAAAACAAGTTGAAAAATGAAAAAAAAAATGAAAAATATAGTTTTATGTTTTTGTGTTTTGGGAATTTTTTTTTTTTGAAATCATGAAACTGTTTTATATAATTGTTGATATAAATAGCATCTTCATAAATAGATCCTATACTCTATTTTATACAACATATAAAAGCTTGACTTCCAAAAACTTCCGATCGTATTGAAGCCTTTCTAGGATTCTTTGCCAATGATTAACATTTATTTAACTTATTTATTTATACATTCAACATTATACGACAGTTTCTTAATGTGACATCACTTTGGTTTACAATTCAGAAATCATCATTGAACTTGATCTAGTGTTCTCACGTTCATTTCTGCAAAAACCAAAACTTGTTTTCATTGAAAGCGAGTTCATACTTCACAAACCACAGAGCAAATTTCTGCGCCTCAGGCCAGATTTTAACTAGATTGTTTATGCTATATTATAGATTAGCATTCAAGAGTACCTCCATAGTAAAACAAACTTGGGAATATAGGTAATATCCAATCCGTATTCTGTTTTTAAATCTAGTAATACACACAGACAATGAAGGACCTTGTCTATAAAGCGGTCATTCGTTCGACTATGACTTATGGATGCTGAGTCTGGCTTAGATCGCAACATACAAACAATAAATATCCCGTCCTTGTAGTCAAACAAGAACTAAATTTTCTTGATGAGGCTCTCAGTGCAAATGCCAACCTTGCTGCAGTCTCCTAAACCACATAAATCTTTACATTACAAAAGGATCAATTCTCCGGAAATCTGAATAAAAGCAAAATGAATATATTAAAAAATATCAGATCATATGACCGCAAATACCACACTTACACTATACTGAGTAACGTAAAATTCAAAAATGTTCACTTTTCTGTTCATAGTAACAGAGTAATTCAGCACTACACGGGATCCTGGTCTTGAAGTGCTAACTAAGCGTCCACTATAAAGGCTTGTAAATATTTGTTGGTATACTACTAATCTGATAATTATTAGTATTCAATAAAATAAATAGTACATTTTAAAAAGTATTAGACTACCCCTGACCCGTTGGGTCATCACCTTTCTTTTTAATGCAATCATGTTCAAGTAAATGCTGATAAAATATAAATGACCTACTGAAAGCAACATGTAACTGACCATGTTGAAATACTGCTTTACCTAAATGAACTAAAACTTTCTGTAGAGTCTCTCCTTGAGACTTAAAAATAGTCATGTCAAACAGTAAGATTCCAAAAATGGGACTAAGATCTTTCCTAGAAAAAAACTGGTTATGTTTTATTCTATAACAGAAATAGATTTTACATCTGGGGTCATAATTTTACTTGACTTATGTTGAGAGAATTTATTTTCAATTTTTAATACCGTTATTTGTAAAGGAATATATTAATCACTCTTTTCTTTAATATATATTTAATTGATCCAATATGAACTGAAATTAACAGGTATTTCAAGTTCACAAAAAAGTGGGTAATATTTTTAAAGGCTTCATCTTTAGTTGACTTATACACACAAAGCATCATTTATATCAGGTTTTGGAAGTACATTGTAAGAAAACCCTCATAGCCTAGAACGTAGCGCACTGGACCTTCAATGCAAAAGTTGTGGGTTCAATTTCCACAAAATTACGTATATTTTATTATTTATCAGGCAATGCACGGTAGCAAGAAATCAAACAAATAACAAGATCAGATAGATCGGTCATCAGAGTTTTACAAGTATACTGGATCTCATAGCCAGAGAACATTTAGTATATATTGGACGAAGGGGTGCTATTTATACCTTAGACAAGTGCTCAAAAAGGATTCTTAGAAATCTATTCCTTAATAGTGGTGTAAAAATTATGGCATAAAAAATAAATGACAAATTATTGAGAACAAAATATATAAAAATCTCTAACTTGGAAAAAAAACAGACTGATAAAACATTGTCTTTTAGAAATTAGATTCTATAAATTTAAATCTGCAATTTTTCAAAGCTCTTAAAAACTCAACTTCTTAAATGTGGATATTTGTGTTTTCAACAGAGGTAGAGTTATCTGTACTAAAAAACCAGTTAAAAACGAACTTCTATAAAATATTCCAACATTTAAAAAATATATCTGACAAGTTTTCAAATAGGAATAAATAACTTGCTCTTTGTTTACATCTTGGCTAATGAAAAAGTGGGAATACAATTCAGATTGGCCAACCTAATTACTTTGTTAATATCAATTTTTAGATATGACGGGAAATGAGATCGGGAAGAGTTAGAGTGGCAAGCCTGATTTTTAAATCCCAGCTGTATTGCTAATTACTCCACTCTGTTTTGTTTACATAATTTTATTTAGCTTTCTTAAACTTTTATTTTAGACAAGAATTAACAGTAAATGCGTGGAATAAAAAAAATCCTTTGTCTAAACAACAATAAGATTTCCAAAAATGGGGCTAAGATCAGTTAACCATAACATGTTCTGTAGAAAATAATTGGTTAGGTTTATTCCATATCGGTAATGAATTTTACATCTGGAGCCATTAATTTACCTGAATTATGTTGAAAGAATTTATTTCTGATCTTCACTTTTTTTAATGCTGTTATTTGTAAAGTAATATATTACTGTTTTCTTTATATTTATTTAAATAATTCGGCATAAACTGGAATTAGCAGGTATTGCAAGTTTCGCATGCAAACAAGTAACAAGCAATCAAGATCAACAGTTTTATAATTATACAAGACGTTATTATATCAGGTTTTGGAAACGATTTGTAAAAATGTTATATCGGCGGAAAGCAAGCGTAGCTCACTGGTTTCCAAAGGTCGTGGGCTTGATGCCTACAATTACGTATATTTTATTACTTTCGCAAACAACCAAACAAGATTGGTCATCAGCGTTCTATAATTATAGAGATAGATTATACTGTTACATATACATAAAATATTAATATCTATAATTACAATTCTATCGTTACAATTTTTATGAATTTTTAATTTTGTTATAACTAATACAATTTATGACTTCTAAAAAGACTTACAGAAAATCGAAAATAAATCAAAGATAGAACTAGAACACTACCAACATGTAAATTTAAAATCATCTTGGATATTATGCTTTGCTTCAGAAATCTGAAAAGGTTTCTTTTATAACCATAAAACTATATATTGATTTATCAGAAGAAAATTACCAAAACTATAGAAATCTTTCTTTCATATATAATTGACTTTCATTTACTTTTATAGTTTTAACAATGTTATTCTTTTTACGTATTATATTAACTCTATAAATCATCTTCTGACTGTGATATTTTACTATAAAATTTGACTCGACTGTTATAAATTTTTCTAGTACCATGTAAACATGTCCAACATGTACAGTAGATTATCATTATTTCAAGTTCAGTTTCGAGGTTTTTAGAGATATATTGCTGTCTTCACAGTAATCAAAAATTTCTTGATTTTTTTTTAGTAAACTTTTTAGGTAGATTTTTTTTGAAAAAATTTTACTTTTATTACTTAGTAGTTTAGTAAAAAAGAAATTTTTTGAGTTCATATAATGTAACATAGTCCCCCTTTTCGTATAAAATTTTGACAGAAAAATTATAGAACTCATTCTACTCTAGGAAGAAATTTTTGAGTATAATTTAATTATGATCCGTGAAATGGTGTACCACAACCTTTCAGAATCAATTATAAGGCAACATTTTTACATTATAATACAATACTGCTCTTTTGTGTCATTGAACAAATTTCAAGTTCTGTTTCATATGAATGTCAACAATTACAACATTGTAAAGTAAGCAGTTTAGAAGAAAAATAAATTGATCTAATATCACATTATGACAAAAAAAGTGTATTTTTAATAAATACCCTAAAACAATACATCACATTTTACTACTAGGGGGACCATTTTTTGGGTTGATTTGATCTATCGAACGGTGCAATTAGTACTGATCACAAATTTTGTATGCACAGAAGTATATACTTTCATCTGAGAGTTACATCAATTATATAACCATAATCAACATAGTAACGAATATAAAATTTAAAAGCCAGTTAGATATATGATTTTTTGTTGACATGTTTGTTATGTAATCTTCTTTAAAATAATCTGTTTGGATTCAGTCAGTGGCAATGAGAGCTCCGAATTCTTCAAAAGTTCTGCAGATACATTGGAATTGAATTAGACAATCTGTTTGATAATTTGAAGTAGGTAAAGCTACCTTAGGAGTCGCATTATGTATCGGTGTTTATGACGACAGGACAGGAGAATTGATTGGACAGGTCAGACAATTGTGTTCGCCACGGAATTTTATTGTTTTCACTTAGCTCCAGCAATACTGAGCACACTGGTATTGTTACCAGTATATTTTCTCAAATTCCAATAATCTTTTGTAAAGAAATCCGAAATTGGAATATACCCAACTTTACTGTAAGTGAATAAAATATGAAACTAGTTCAGAATCAATTTAGTTTTGGTTGTAATTTAATGTCTGTCGTATAGACGAATAGGAAAAGTAGTAAAATATTTTCAGACATAGATAATCAGTTTAGTCAGCCTTAATTATTATTTGTTAATGAGGGTATGTCCATTGATAACAAACTAAATAACTTCAATGAATGATATAAAGGAATCTTAGACGCAAATGTTATTATTATGCTTAACGAGAGGGCCAGATTCAAATTGGACTGTACTAACCGCGAGCATATCTGTCATATTTACGACCATTACTTGTTTCTAAATTGAACTTTAGATTTAAAGTTCTTTAGTCAACTTCATTATTGTCTTTAGAGAAATATCTTACATGTATATTGGTTTTAGTTTTGATTTTCCAGAAATCTTAAAGTTTTAAAGACTGCTAGCACAGTGGCAACTTGATCACCTTTGCACTGGCAGGTCCGGGGTTCAATACCCACTCCTGATTAGCTAATGAAAGTTTCCTGATTAGCTTAAAAAAAGAGCTATATTTTCTAAAATCATAAAATGTATCATTTCATGCCTACGTTTTTCATTTAGGAGATTTTTGTTTGAAGTATCAACCTCTTATAAGGTTCTACTTTTCAGTGTGATTTCATAACCCAGTTAGAGTGACCATGACATTCATTGTGATTATTCATTATATCGGTCTACCTCTATCCTTTCCAAAAGCCTTTAAAAATCTGATAACATTTTTATATTTCATTGCATAACATTTTTTGTTATTGAAAAAATCTAAAGTATTTCTGAGATAATACTGTCATTAGTTTCATGTAATACCAAAATTTCAACACTTTAGTAGTTTTGGAGAAAAAAATTTGACTAAAAACACATTTCACCCAAAAAGACTTTGCTTTGATTCAACACGTGACAAAAAAAAATACGGTAAACCTATTATATAGGTTCTATTTTTGTATAAAATATAAGTTTTATCTATCAAACGTTGTGGAAACGAAATTTTAGGTATCCCCAAAAAATTTTGGATTAACATTTATACACTCACCCAGACACATACTTTTCCGTTTAATTATTTTCCAAAAAGACAGAGGTGTTGGTTTGAAAAATCCTCATACCAGCAGTTGAAGAGAACTTATAAACAGTTCTATAAAAAAACTATTTTTTATTAATTTTAATCGATCTACTTCTTTTTCGTTCAATGAGTGAAAAATGTGTATTGTTTTTAATTTAACATCTATTTTAAGTGACTTCATAAACATAACCTAGTTGATAAGCATAGCCTGTCGTTTCATTAATAAAATTTATTAGATTTTTTGTGGGAGTTTACGCCAGCACTTGATAACGTTAGATAAGTTTATATATTTGAAATATATAAGCTTTCTTTATTTATTTAAAGTATATGTATATAAATGTATTTCAAATACAAAATACAAATACATATCCTCTTTCTGGGAGGAGCACGTGTCTCAAAATGTTCCAAAATTTAAGATGACTTAGCCTTAAGTGTTACCAGATACAATGCTTCTGATCAGAGTTTTACGAGGCGCTTCGAACTGATCATGAATGATTACTTGTTTTAAACGCTTCTTAACTACGAGAAAGAGACTCATGCTTGTTATATTGACAATTCAAAAAATAAATAACATAACCAGATTGGGTATTAAAGGTTCAAATTGTCATATTAAAAAAAAAAAATTGCGATGAATAAACGCGATTTTTAGGTTGAAATGATTGCGATACTGTTTTGTGCGGAGAGTATTGTAAAAAACAAAAAATCTCAAGAGACCCTAGAATAAATATTTAATTAGAGTTAGTTTACACTCAAGGGTTTGAAATCTATAATTTTTAATACAAAATAATGTAGGAGGTTCTGATTTGACTTCATAATCTAGTCTGTAAAGTAAGTTAGCTCTCATATGGGTATATGAGAACATGGGAATACTGGGAGGCAGCAGGCGGGCTGTCAAAGTTTGGGATCAAAACAATCTTCTGCCAGGAGTACTTTTGCACACACTCCGCTACAACTGCAAGAATGCAATTAATGAATGAAGAGGAAATAGATTAAAAGTGGCCAGAACAAGCAGGTTTAATTCAGTCTAAACTGTTTCTTCCAACTAAACATAAATGAAAATCAAAAATTCATTACTTGTGTAATCCGTAATTATGTAGTATTTACTCGTGCTGGGGGGGAATGGATAAATCTCCAAACATAAAAAAGAAGCTTTTTTTATTCTGTGTTTCGAACACTTGGTGTTCATTGTCAGGTAAACTTCCAAATGAAGGAGTAGAGGACCGATCAGAGTCGAGCTTCAACTCGACTCGTCGTCCTCTACTCCTTCATTTGGAAGTTTACCTGACAATGAACACCAAGTGTTCGAAACGCGTAGAATAAAAAAAGCCCACTTTTTTATGTTTAGAGACTTTGATTTATCCATTTACCCGTTAATAAAATACAAAATCTTTGAAGGGGGGATTTTATTAAACACACACACACACACACACACACACACACACACACACACACACACACACATATATATATATTATATATATATATTATATTATATATATTATATATATATATATATCACTAATAAACCGAAATACGATCCAAACTGGACACAATACGAGTTCAAAATTCAAGAAGAGTAACACACAGAGTAAGCAAACACACTTACAGACTAAGTTTATAAGTCTGTAAGTGTGTTTCCTTACTCTGTGTGTTCCTATTCTTGAATTTTGAACTCGAATATATATATATGAGATATAAAACAGGGCATATCCTCTTAATTTTACTTATGCAAGCTGTAATAAACAGCAGACGAAGAATGCAGACTGTCTGGATGGTACAGAAGCTCTGAATTGACCGATGTCGATCAGAGTACTTTGAAACAAACAATAGAACATATATTCATCAAAGTGATATTGTTATGCCAAAGGACTTACATAAAGTAACAATATTTTATAACTGCACAAATTTCATGTTTTATTCTATAATTTAAATAGTTAAGTAATTTGTTTATAAAAAGTAAGTTAATTAAATAAATGAAGATCAGTGTAACAGAGGTACTGATTCGTATAAGACCCGTGTTCTTTTAATTGAAAATACCAAGCATATAAGAGAGAATTCGTTCAACTATTCTACCTGATATTAAGTGTTCTAAGAATGACAATAAGGGCGCGGCTTTAATTTAGGAAATATCTTGGCAAGTTAAACTGAGAATTGTATTCACAAGAAGTGGCAGAATCACTTTGGCTCAAATATTCAGCAAAAACCCCAACAATGAACTTACTCTGGTGTTTATTAGTCAAGTGAAACAATTCAAAACAGGATACTAATTTAATAAACTTGCTTCTACCAAATATATATATATTTCACGGTAAAGCACAGACACAGAACAAAGGAACGAACACACTTCAGCCGTTCAAACTTCGTAAGTGTGTTCATTCCTGTGTTCTGTGTCTGTGATTTACCGTGAAACGTTTTTTATCCTTTTGGATCGTTTTCCTATTTACAATATATATATATATATTCCCAAAGTGAACTATTCCTAGTTGGGGGTTGAGACATCTGTTGCGTGGTTGGTGGGCGGGGTGGGGTCATTTCAGGAATATAGGAGGTCATTCCCTGCAACACCTCGCACTAAGTATTTATTTCAGAAAATAAAAACATTTTTATAGAAAATTCTTAGATAAAATTACACACGGTTCGGTAAATAACTATGTCTGTCGTACGATAAAAGTGAGTTTTCCTTGATATCTAATTACCTGATATATCTTAATATTTAAACGAGTTGTTCTTCTTATTGTTTATTTTTCCAAATATATATATATATATATCAATGTTCAAACCACAATAAGAAATGGGAAAAAAAGACTAAGATCTTTCAGCCGTAATGAGCAGTCTTTGTCAGTCATAAACCCGACGTTCAGTTTTGACTATGAAGAAGGCCGCTTGTTACGGTTGAAAGATCTTAGTCTTTTTTCCCTTTTGATTTTGTGTTTGATCATATATATATAACAAATTCAATAATATATCAACCGTTGGATAGAATAGGTGTATAATAAAATCGGGATTTGGTCAATTTTCCAGGATCAAAATCAAACTCTCAATGCCGACGTTTCGGTTTTATTTAAAACCTTTTTCATAGGCAGAAGTCAGAATTTTTGAATTAGAAAAATTCTGACTTCTGCCTATGAAAAAGGTTTTAAATAAAACCGAAACGTCGGCATTGAGAGTTTGATTTTGATCCTGGAAAATTGACCGAATCCCGATTTTATTATACACACACACATATATATATATATATATATATATATATATATATATAAATTAAATGAAAATACTAAACAGTCCAAATCGGACAGAAAATTAAATAAAAAAGACAACACATAAAAGAAACGAGAACACTTACCGGATCAATATTTCGAACTGAAGTTCGTCATCAGGAAGGGAGTAAAAGGGAAGAAGACGATGTACGTGCGTTAAAGATTGCGAGAGGAAGGTGACACTCAGTACGCACGTACCTTTTCTTCTTCCCTTCTACTCCCTTCCTGATGACGAACTTCAGTTCGAAATATTGATCCAGTAAGTGTTCTCGTTTCTTTTATGTGTTGTTTTTTTCAGTTATATATATATATATATATATATATGATTAGTTTTATTAGTGGCTGTAATAAAAAATTCTTAGTTACTGAGCTGGGTTATTAGATGAATCCTATCGTTAAGTAAACACGAGAGTTTGAAGCAGTTAGTTATTGAGTAGTAGTAGTTGTTTGTTGTAAGAAGACTGTTGGACTGGGCGTGTTGATGAATTCTGAAGGAAGGTGGCTGCACAAAGAATGCAGTGTAGGTCTTGAGCCGACCGAGAGTTGCCGGCATTAAGGGGGGACCTTAGGCAATCACATTGTCAAGAGGGAAGAAACCAAACGAGATGATTGAGCCAGTTCAACGGGCATCCGCTCTATTACCATAACTGATTTCGCAACTTGAATCCAGTAAACTATGTGAAAACACTTTGCCAATTCAAGAGCCCGAGTTATGCTTATCGACCACCTGTTGCTCGAGAAGTCCCTCTTTCTAATCAGCTACAGTAATCATGTATTCTACCATCAACATTTCGATTCAATCTGCCTTAAAATATACTAAGATATACATTTTGAACAGTTCTTAGAAATACATCTGATTTAGGAAAATATTTATTTATGTTTCATCAGTAGGCTAACACATAATTCAGATTAAGCTACACACGTTACTACCAGGTTGCCCTTCCCGCTATATATATATATATATTTCAAAAACACAGTTTTTGAACTATTTGCGTCCAGTTTCGATCGTTTTTTCGAATTTTAAGTGATATATATCGAATGATAATAAATATTTGAATACTTAAAATTCGAAAAACCGATGGAAACTGGACGCAAATAGTTAAAAAACTGTGTGTTGCTTTCCTTCGTTTTTGAACTGATATATATATATATATATATATATATATATATATATATACAATAAAATAAAAAACGAAGGAAACACACAGAAAGACACAGACATAACTCATATCGATATTTCGACAATCGTCGTCATCAGGAGGTGCGAAGAGCGAAGAGCGAAGAGTCGACTAGCAATGTTTCGTTTTCATTTGCTTTCTGTTTTACGAGTATACCGATATTCATCATTATTTGCTTTCATGTCCTAATTATTCATATAATTTTTTTTTTGAGGGTTGACGTCTTATGATTGAAACTACTTCTCTCGCTGACGTTTTTACATATATTTATGCCATCTTCAAAGCTACAACATGTTTTTAAACATTTAATTGTAAAAAAACATGTTGTAGCCCTGAAGATGATATAAATATATGTCGAAACGTCAGCGATAGAAGTAGTTTCAACATAAGACCTCAATCCTCAAAAACAAACAAAATAAAAAAATAGAAATAGTGTATCCTATATATCACACAGAACGGAAAAAAAATTACTAAGATACATATTTCGAACACAGTAGATGGTCTGAAGAAAATTAAAAGATACCAAGGAGTAGAAGAGATTTAGTCAGACTGTCAGGTCATAGCCAAGAGCCTCCAAGTCTAGTCATATTTCACCTGCTTCTTCTTCGTCTCTTTTGATCTCCTGGTAACGAAATGACATTCAAATATATATGTGAGTAGGTAATTTATTTGGTTTTTTCTTCTATAAGTTTTACTTTGTAAAGTTCAGTTAGACCGTTTTTTTGTATATATATATATATATATATATATTAATGTTCAAAACACAATAAGAAATGTGAAAAAAAGATTAACATCTTTTAACAGTAACAAACAGTCTTCCTCAGAGTCAAGAACTCAACTGACTCTGGTGGGTTTTTCACTCTGACGAAGAGCGCTTGTTATTGTTGAAAGATCTTAGTCTTCTTTCCCCATTTTTATTGTGGTTTAAACATTGATTGTTGTTTCACGCGTTTATTGTGAAATGTTATATATATATATAGACATATATTCATAAAAGTATCGACTGTGGAATACAAACAAAACTAAAGTTTATCGGGACTCGGTCAGTTCTTCAGGTTCAAATTGAACTCTCATTGCCAACGTTTCGGTTTTTATAGAATTCATACTACAGTTGTTGTTGAAATCCACAGACTGTTTTTCTTTGCAAAATAATTTGTAATGTAATACTTAGTTTTTCTGTTTCAAAGTTTATACTTCTGCTTATGAAAAAGTTTTTAAATAAAAACCGAAACGTTGGCAATGAGCGTTTAATTTGAATCTGAAGAACTGACCGAGTCCCGATAAACATTAGTTTTCTGTATATATATATATATATAAGCGTTCAAACCACAATAAAAAATGAGACAAAAAAATAAAATAATAACCATATTTGTGAAATCATGTTATATATATATATATATATATATATATATACGAGTTCGAGATTAACAAAGAGCAACACACAAAGTAGAGAAACACACTTTTCAAATTTTCGGGTAATCCGTCTTCAGGAGAAAAGAGAATGGGAGACCAAGCACGTTGTAGACGCAACCGCAAGTAACCCGCAACGGCAATATATATATATATATATTAAACAGGAAAACGATCCAAAAGGACAAGAAACGTTTTACGGTGAATCAAAAACACAGAACTAAGGAACAAACACACTTACTGTCTCTAATTTTCGGTTGAACCGTCATCAGGAGAGTTGAGATAGGGACACCAAGCACACTTGTGAAGTGCTTGGTCTCCACCGTCTCTGTACCAGTGCGCTTAGTTTCCCTTTCTTATCTCCTCTGAAGACGGTTTAACCAAAAATTAGAGACTGTAAGTGTGCATTTTTCATTTCTCTATGTTTTTTTATGTACATTGAACTGTATTTGTCCATTTGAGATCGTATTTTCATCAAAAAAGTGTATATATATATATAGAAAAAACTACAGAGTGAAACACTTAAAGAGACACACATGGGAAAAGAAGTGGCATTACAGATTTCAGATGCTTTGTGATCAGGAGAGAAGTGGTATCCAGGTGGTAAAGTGCTACTGAGCTGAATGATATGAATAATCTTTGTTAATGTCTTTTTTCTAGAGCCTTCTCACACATCATATTTAGAGTTTGATGTGTGCTTTCGTGCACCATTTCATTTTACTTATATATATACTTTAACAGTGAAAAAACAATATGAAACGGACAACTAAATAGTATATTATTTCGTGTGCAAATATTCCAAATTATTTTAAGAAGTTCGTCAGCAAAGGGAGTTCAATAAATTTTATTTGAAAGGAACTACAATTTTTATCTGATTTAGTTAATTTAGTCACTTCAAACTATTGCCCTTTAAATGATTTGCTAAAAAAAAAAAATATCAACAATTTCAATTACTATAAGAGTGATATAACACCCAAAATGCCAATTTTAAGTTACTTGTATAGATTTGTTTAGTTTGCAAATTACAAATTAAATATATATTTGTAAATTTTGTTAATATTTCTTGCTTAAGTCATAGATTATTGACAATAACACCAAACTTAGCTGATACCTATTTCTTGTCAAGATTCTCTACTTTTCTTAATAACATTCCCGTTACTTTTTTTAGACAGTAAACTATATTTCTTATATTTACTGTGTAGACGAAGTAAGGAGAGTGTTACTAAGGGAAATTGAGAAGCTGATTAGTAAACAGCCATCAGCGAAGTTAAGTTATCATAAAAACATGTTAAGCCAACATTTCGTCTAATATTTATAGATATATTAAGGATTACATCAGTACAGAAGGCATGTAATGAATTAATCATGCCATTATAATTAATCTGTAATGCTTAATATTTTCTTGCACATTTTTCTAGCCATTTTTTCATGAAAAACCTCTGAATACTGATATATATTTAAAAAAAAATTAATAAATACTAAGCCGGGTTTATTTCACTTTCTTTTAAACAATTTAACGGCTATACTCTATTTGTACCCTACTATTGTTCAATAGTAGTTTCGTTAACGAAACCCTGAAAGGCAGTCTGTAGGTGACGTTTTAGAATCTGCAAAATCTTAAGAAAACAAATATATACAAAGTTGTAGACAAAATGGTCAGCTTACAATATCTTAAAAATAAATGACTTTAAAAAAAATATAAAAGAATTACCGATTTTAAATTCTATTATTTATAATATTTTACACTGTCAAATAACTACTCAAAATCTTAGAAAGACTGTAAAAATGTACAGCTGGATATAAATATTTGTTTACATTAACCTGTTAGTGATGTATAGGTTTTTGCCGCGAAAGTCTTACATTAATGTTTCTTCACTTGAGCAGGCATAAGCAACATTTTGTGTACTGGGGCCCACAATATATAATTTTTAAGTGACCAGGTTTGAGGATATATATATAATGACCAACATGACCTATGCTGACAGTTTATGGACTACCATACGACTCTTAGGAGTTGGGTCGGGGTCCAGAAACAGCTTTCTCGGGATCAGTGGTTGCAATGATAGTTAATTTGGCCCATCAGGCCCCCATTGTGGGGGAGTCTTGGTACATAGCAAGACATAAAATGGAAAGATTAAATTCTACCGTTGGCTAAAAGCCACTTGGAAGGTCCATGTTCCAGATAGAGTAGATCCATAGGCCTCTCTTTACGAATACAAAGGGTACGAGATAGGGTTGTACCCATTCGTCCCCACTATGAGTAGCCCGTCAAAAGCCAAAGAGTCTATTAAAGCCACTACCAGTATTTCAGTCCACTTAACTGAGATCGTAGTCAGTTCCTGCTGGGCTCTAGCTCCGCGGTATGCTAAGCAGGCATCCGCCCCAGAAATTACTGCTTCTCACACAGCGACCACAAGGGTCTACCCAACTTGGTTGAGAACTAACAGCCACTACGAGTCCAACCTCAGTTGGCGGGATAGAGAGATAATCTATCCATGGGCCTCCACCGCCCGTGGTACCGACTTATTTTAAGAGTTTCGGATCAAACTCCGGACCAATGGTCCTACTGAGTCTGCTCAGCTGCAGGTAGGGTCAGTGGCCCTTGTAAGCCCCACTAGGGGCAGAAGGTTGGAGGACCAGGTGTGGACCACTTTTTTGGCTCGAGGGCCACATTGCCTTCCAACATTTATTACGCAGGCCAGAGCGAAAGACGGACTTCAGCCTATTTACACGATTTTTATTCTTTATCTTTTACCCTCGTTTTGAATAAATGTAAGAAATAAGAAAACAAAGAATTTAATTTTAAATTCCTTTTAGGACCAATTGCTTTTAATTTTATTTGACCTAAGACATATCATCTTCTGTTCTTCATCTTGTTTGTGTTTTGATTTTATTCCACTCCAATTTCCATTGATGGTGTTAGTATGAAAGCCAGCTTTCGTATCTTTGAATGTTTCACTGTTAGATGTTCGAAAAAAAGCACATGTACCCAATCTCCTTTCCATTAATCTGATAGAATTATTGATCCTGATTTTCCATTTTTGAAAATTACTTTGTGTTGTTATTTCAATCTTTAAACAGAACTGAGCATTATTATTCAGTCAGCTGTTCTTTCTACTATTGTAATAATTCACACCTCTTTATTACAATGTCCAATGTGATATTTAACTTTAGAAAATTAGCTTTCAGCGAGCTTAATGGTAAGGTTGTTTTCTTTTCTGAGTGACTTGAGAAACTCGCTGTACTTGGCATGAACTTTTGAACAGTTTTAAAATTTTTTCTCATGACCTCATAGATAACTTAAATCGAGGTACTAATGTGCCCTAATTTTAGTATTTTTAATATAAATGTCTTCACCACTTTGCCAAGTATAAATAGCTAGGGCTCTTCGACAGTTCAACTTCGTTTGTTGTATATATTTTTAGAAATAAAATGGTATTTTAATTACGCAAAGACAAAAAATACTTAACTAAAAATGTTGCTCGCGTCTATGAGCTATGTCTTTAAGAACTAGCTGGCCGGATGTGGCCCGCGGGCCGTAGATTGCCCACCTCTGGTTTAGTTACTCAACAATGCAGGCATGGACTATCAGTATACCATTATTTGTATCAAAAAGAAAACGGTAAATTTAATTATTATTTTTCAAACAATTTTAAACGTGAAATTGTTTTTTATAATCTCTATCAATTGAGAACCAAAACAAATTCACCACATATTTAAATTGCCTCTCTGTATTTCACATATTTATTACCCATATCATTAGGTGACTAATGTATTTTATTTCATTCAATGATTTGTTTAATAATATCATATATTTGTAATATACATCTTTCAATGTAAGGATACGCCTAATGCATATGATCTAACTTGCATAACTTACGTAATCTAAAGTATTAGTTATGGTCTCCTGTCATGTGCAATAATTGGTAATTTTATTTGCCAATTCATAAGAAGACCCCAAAGTTATTCTTCTCTGTGAGGGGCCAGGTTAGCCCAGTAACAATGTGCTCACCTCTGGACTGGTAGATCCGGAGTTTAACACCCACTCTGGATCTCAATTTATTCATGCAGGAGGTGAATAAATCTGAAAACTTCATGTCTCAGAGAGGACGTTAAATTAAAAGATGCCTTTACTTAGGCAAGGTTTAGGACTCGCAATGTAGAACGTTTATTATGTGGTATCACGAAGGGCCAGTGGTCTGTCTATGTGCGATCCCCATGTGGGACTGTCAGTCCAACCTAACCTTCTCTTCCTTGTTCTAATTCACAGTCATTCAAAAACCTCTTATCTTGCCAAGTCTATCATTATTTTTTAACAAGCACCAGAAATAAATTTACATAATAATTGATAATATATAGTAATAACATTAACATTGATTTGTCTTTATTTCTCATATAAGTTTATGTCAGTTAAGTTGAGTGTTGACTACCTCTATGTTTTATATTTACCTAATATTTCTAAGTTAATTGTTGAATTGAAATATCCGGTTGGTTTCCATGTCAAACAGAAGTCTTTCTTCATTTCTTGCTTTATTTCCTCTATGGCCTTGAAGTGTGGCCGGCATTTTATATTAATCATTCTTCTTGAATTACTAACACACTCAAATTACGAGTAGATGTTTCAATAACAGAAACGTTTTTATTTAATACGAAATTCTTTATTATATATAGCATAAATGTCACTGTACGATATTAATCCAAATAAAATTTAAATTTATTATTATTTTGAACATAAAATATCTCTATAATCATACCGTAATGAATTATGTAAGGAACATTTGTGAATATTTTATAAAATAACCTTTTTTACTCTTCCATGAAGAAGAGCTTAGTTGAAGAAGTTGTTTAAGATCAATTTTGGGTGTAATACGATGATATTGATACGCTAATGATTAAAACTTAAATGTTATTCGAAATTCAGTGTTGTTGAATAAAATGAGTTATATTACCAATACGATGTCATTGGGCAGTGTTAGGTCTAAACTGTAATGAGATGTTGGTATCACTGTCTTTAAATAAATATAAATTTGAAATTAGTAGATGCGAAGATAGGAAAGAATTTATATTTTGGGCAGTGTAGAAATGAATTATATGCAGTTTTTATTGCGGTTACGTTCCTTTAAATTTAAATTGGTGATTAAGATATTTTTAAATATTTTTCTTTACTGTATTTACTTGGTTTACTTGGGCTCAGTTTTGTTAAATAACAATGATATTAAATTACCTATATGCAAATTTGGTGCACTGTAAAATCTAATAATTTTCATGTTAATTGTGATTTAGTATGAAGATCAATTACGAAATACAATATTATTGAGCACGGTTAAGTATTTCTTTGTTTTAGCTTGATGTCCTTCGTGAATGCCCGCCCCCGCGAGGCCCACCTTGGCCTATATTATATTATATTATTATATTATTTTTGATAATTAAATTTCAAAAGTGTTTCTATCAATACAGCTAATTAATGCTTCATATGGAATTTTGAATGATATTTTGTTTTTTACTGATTCAGAAAAGAAAAGTTGTATTATTGAATAAATTTGTTATCTGATTTTAATTGGATCAATAATAAAGACAGACAACATTGAATCCAATTTAAAGTTGTGAAAAAGATTTCCAATGGGCTTTTGAAGAGAGCTGACAAAGGATGTGGAGGGTTATTACGTGAATCATGCAAGGAGATTGAGTGGCCGTTGGGAAGGCTATACGGATAAAGGATTGATTACGCAGTCTTCTCGTATAGAATATAGACTATTCAGTATCATTGGAATAAAAATGTTGATTGCCTTTATTCTACTTTACAATAAATATACGTAATAAGCTTACTTATTAATTAATTGACAAATCATTGAAGTGGTTACATCTCTTGGTCTTGCCCTCTCGAGCTATCTTTACCAGTAAGCATGGATCAGTATTGAAGTGACTGCTCAAGATCGGAGCCCTTTTGAGTCCTAGATGAGATACTTAAAAAACGACCGAGAGCAACACTTACAATGTAGTGCTAAGTCTGTCGACCTTCTATTTAATTTTGTTATAAAAAGTAGGCAGGGAGGTACAGATATCTCAGTGATAACGGGTTTTTGACTTACCACTAACTACCTGAAAACTATTTACCATCTTGCTATGGAATGAATAATTTCTATCTTAGAGCTTATCTTGGTAATACAGAGTAGAGGCAGATCGGGTCTAAAAATCAAGCCCGACCCTACCTAACCCGAGTCTGACCCGTGCTCGATCCGATGGTCCGGTATATATTGCAGTTTATTCTCAACCAGCCAAGCAAATCTCGGTCAACTGTTTTATCTAAATTATTTGTTTTAAAACATATAATTTATGTTTTAATAACATATAACTTAGTTTAATATCGATATATTGTTTTTGTATGCATTATATATAAATTTAAATTTATTAAAAAGAAGTTAGCAAGAGAGAAGCCCGGGGTTCGACCCAACCCGAATGTAATAATTTACAAATATAGACAGACTTCCTACAGTGCCTTACAGTTTTAGGACTACCCTAGTGTTCTTATGGACTCAGTCGTCCCCCTCCGAAGAGGGCAATGCCCGTAGCACCGGAAACAGGGCTTGCTACTAGTAGTTCATCGAACCCCATCAAGGCGTCATTGTGAGGAGTCTTAGTACCTAAGTGAAACGACTCATAGGGAGAGATTGTAAATTTTTCGTTGGCTAAACGCCACCTGTATTGAACATAAATGGGCTCGAAGGGGTGGTATCTAATCGTCCCCACTCTGAGATCCCGTCAAGAGCCCGAGCCTCTACCAGGCAAGTACCAGTTGTCCAGTCCATTCAGCTGAGTTCAAGGTCCGTTCCCACTGGTAAGGGTTTGGGGTCTCTAGCTCCCTGGTATACTAAGCAGGCATCCTCCCGAGAAGTTACTGCTTCTCACACAGCGACCACAAGGGTCTACCCAACTTGGGTGAGAACCAACAACAGTCCAACCTCAGTTGGCGAGATGTAGAGAGAACCTCTCTAAGAGCCCTCGCCTCCCATATTACTGACTTATAATAATAAGTCAGTAATATGGGAGTAATAATAATAATAATCCGAAGAGTTTCGGATCAAACTCCGTACCAAAGGTCCTACTGAACTTGCTCAGCTACAAGTAAGGCCAGTGGCCTTTGCTGATCCTGCTTCAGAGAACCTGTGGATATATATAAGCCAATTCAGCCTGCGGATATAGCTGCATGGCTCCACTAGGGATGAACGTAATAATTTACATTTTGGGTCCAACGGGCCCGATTTCGGGTCGGGTCGGGGTCAGACTAGGGGTCAAGTTAAGGATCCTACCTCTAATGTAAAGGGCTAACAGAACTTCTCTCTCTGTGGGATGAATATGTAAAGAATTTGATTACATTGTTCAGCATTGGTGTGTTTGCAGTATCACCTTTATCGTGCTCACCTGGAGAGTGGCAAGTGACTAATAAATATCACGAAACTGACCCATTGTAAACACCATTGCAATAAAAGAAGAAACACAAGACTATTAATGATGATCAAGGTCTCAAGAAGCCTTGTGATGACGTATAACATTACTCAAGTAGATAGTTTCTAGTATACTTCGTGTGCTACCGAATCGAATACATGTAGACTGAAATATTCTTTGTGGTATTACACATTCCAGCATACGGTTATGTGATTTTTCTGAAGGTACATTGTAGAACTTATCTCAATTTTATGTACCGAATGAAAACTAAAATCATTTGTAACCCAAACATTAAATTAGTAAAGTAGAGTTTACAGTTATAATTATTAGTGAATTATTGGGGAAAAGCTTTTACTATTCTACTCAATACAGAATTAGTGGGGTAAGGTCATACTGTAGTGGTTATTAGTAGATAAAGTTACTAGTAATTAGTGGGGTAAGGTCATACTGTAGTGGTTATTAGTAGATAAAGTTACTAGTAATTAGTGGGGTAAGGTCATACTGTAGTGGTTATTAGTAGATAAAGTTACTAGTAATTAGTGGGGTAAGGTCATACTGTAGTGGTTATTAGTAGATAAAGTACTAGTAATTAGTGGTGTAAGGTCATACTGTAGTGGTTATTAGTAGATAAAGTTACTAGTAATTAGTGGGGTAAGGTCATACTGTAGTGGTTATTAGTAGATAAAGTTACTAGTAATTAGTGGGGTAAGGTCATACTGTAGTGGTTATTAGTAGATAAAGTTACTAGTAATTAGTGGGGTAAGGTCATACTGTAGTGGTTATTAGTAGATAAAGTTACTAGTAATTAGTGGGAAAAATCATAACACACAAGATAATCAATTAATGAAGTAAGCTGTTTTGCTCTACTCATTTGGCAGTTAATAGGGCAGTGTTATACCACTATAGTCATTAGTGAAGTAAGTCATACTATTCTGGTCACTATTCACATATTAGAGTCATTCATTCTAATCAGTAGGCACTAAGTCAGGATTGAGCATTAATATACTAGTCGCTTATCACTTAGTAGATTAAGCCATTACTAACCTAGTCACTAGTTTCGTCATCAAGCAAAGCCTTTACTGGTCTCATCACTAGACTTTTAGTAGTAACGTATTTATTAACAAAGTCATTAGGCACTCAGTCTTGTTAAGTCCAGTCACTAGTCACCATTAGAAGCCCAGTCACTAGTCACTTATTAAACTGAACATATTACACGTCTGATCACTAGTCTTTTAGTAGTAACGTATTTATTAACAAAGTCATTAGGCACTCAGTCTTGTTAAGTCCAGTCACTAGTCACCATTAGAAGCCCAGTCACTAGTCACTTATTAAACTGAACATATTACACGTGTGGTCACTAGTCTTTTAGTTGTAACGTCATTATTAACAAAGCCATTAGTCACTTAGTCTTGTTGAGTCCAGTCACTAGTCAATTATTAAACTGAACATATTACACGTCTGGTCACTAGTCTTTTAGTTGTAACGTCATTATTAACAAAGCCATTAGTCACTTAGTCTTGTTGAGTCCAGTCACTAGTCACTTATTAAACTGAACATATTACACGTGTGGTCACTAGTCTTTTAGTTGTAACGTCATTATTAACAAAGCCATTAGTCACTTAGTCTTGTTGAGTCCAGTCACTAGTCACTTATTAAACTGAACATATTACACGTCTGATCACTAGTCTTTTAGTTGTAACGTCATTATTAACAAAACCATTAGTCACTTAGTCTTGTTGAGTCCAGTCACTAGTCACTTATTAAACTGAACATATTACACGTGTGGTCACTAGTCTTTAAGTTGTAACGTCATTATTAACAAAGCCATTAGTCACTTAGCTTGTTGAGTCAAGTCACTAGTCACTTATTAAACTAAACATATTACACGTCTGGTCACTAGTCTTTTAGTTGTAACGTCATTATTAACAAAGCCATTAGTCACTTAGTCTTGTTGAGTCCAGTCACTAGTCACTTATTAAACTAAACATATTACACGTCTGGTCACTAGTCTTTTAGTTGTAGCGTCATTATTAACAAAGTCATTGGTCACTTAGTCTAGTTAAGTCATTAGCAGCATAGTCACTAGTCACTTAGTAGACTGAACGTATTACTAGTCTGGCCACTAGTCTTTTAATATATTCAAATCTTTACTAGTCCAGTTACTAATCTCTTATTAACGAAAGTTTTCATAATATTAGGACAGTAGTTTAATTATAGTAAGAACAACAGTGTCCCAATCAGAACACATGTAGAGTACAAATACTGTAATAGACTTCAGCTAAGGTAAAAAAAAAGGAAAATTTGATAACTTAAAATAATGTTCCTTAAATATTTCGTCCTTTAGTGCATCAAATTCTTTGAACTGTTTAGTTTTTAGAGTTAGTACCTAGTGACAAGATATGACTTTAATATGTTCTGTGACTAGCGAGCAGAATAGTATGACTAATTCACTAATTGACTAATTACTAGAATGACTTAGTGACTAAATGACTAATAACAATAACTGTAAAACTTTACTCCTTTAATTAACTAATTTCTGGGTTATTAATGATTTTAGTTCTGATTCTGTGCATAAAATCGGAACAAGCTCTACAATGTACCTTCACAATAGCTGTATACTGAATTGCGTTGTGTACCACAAAGAATATTTGAGCGTACATGTATTTGACTGTGTTGCATCACGAAGTATATTTGAAGCTGTATAACTGGACTGTTTGGACGTTGGCCATTTGGCAGTGTACAGGATATTGAAGCATTTTGGCTCATGGAGTGCAGAGGGTGAATTATTTGGCACCCAGGCGTAATGAGTTATATTGATCTGAAGATGTCTTCAGCAAATGTACACCTCTCATTAGCAGCATGACTAATCGGGTATCACAACAATTCATCCAGAATTCATCTGGATTCAATTAGATATTAGAGCTTTCAGATTCATTAGGCCCCCTCGATTATCATCATACGAAAAGTTCCAGCAACCCTCTTACTTTAACTGATCAAGGAAATGTCATATAGCGGAAGTCATAGTCCCTTTTTATAACTTAAAAGCCCCTTAAAGTTATTCTTGCACATTTTTACAAACTAGTATCATTAGTTACCTCTTCACAAAAAGAGACATCCAATTTTATCAGTTTGTTATTAAATTTTGCCATAAGATAACTTAATCTATGATTAACATTGTATTCTATTAAAACTATTTCTTTTTTGGTCCAAAGAACAGGCAAAAAAAAAGTGAAGAACTCTATGAAAAATTCAAGAATTGAAAAAAAAAAAGTTTGAAAAGCCCTAGTTTAAAGAAGGACTGTGAAAACAGTTTTAAAGGGAGACATAAGCTGAAGCAGGGATAGTGAAAATGAAAAGCAATTAGGAAAGTAAACAGTTTCATTTATAGAAGTATCATAAACGATAGCAATTTCATCAAACTCCTGCTAGAGCTTTGCACGGCTATTAATGCAAATCAACAGTATCCAAGGCAATTAAAATTTCCATCTTGGAGTTATCCGATAAAATGTTGAATTCAACATTATAAAAGAAAATAAAGATAATTGAAAGAAAACCTGTGGAAATTATATTAAAATAATATTATATTGAATATTTTAGATGTTTTAAATATTTCTTTGATTATTTTAAATTAATATTTACAAAGTCCTGCAAATATCCACATAAAAAATACTCGCTTTTAAAGTTAATATAGTGTTTTAACAAAAAAAGAAATACTATTACTGAAGAAACAAATAAATAATATAAAAATTACTGTTTCCGTTTAAAAGCTTTTTTGCTAAATCTAATTTTAGGAAATATAATCTTTAATTTTTTTGCTTTATAATCTAATTATTAAAACTAAAATGATAAATAACATTTTTATGTATCATATATAAAATCTGATTGAAATGTAAAACATAAATGAATTCATACTTGGGTGTTAATGGATAATACAAATCCATTTTTAATTCAAACTTTCTGTTTTGAATACTTTGTGTCATAAATACGAAGTGTTCGAAATACGTAGATATAATTAGAAAACTTCTTTTGTGTGGAGACCTTGTATTATCCATTTACTCCAGTATGGATAAATACCACACAATTACGGATTCACAACAAATATTGTGTATTAATGAATTATACAAACTTATAACAAGAAATACTACACAATCATGATAACAATGAATGCTGTGGTGATATCACTGCATGTATATTTCAATTTTCCTTTTAACTCATAAAAAAGAAAGTTAATAGCAGAAAAATATATGAAAGCTGTATACAATATTTTTTTAATTGCTTAAATTCTTGGATATTCAGCACCTCTGTTGTAAACCTAAGATAAGGGCCTATCTCAAGCGTAATCTGCATCCATTCTCTAAACCTTGAGTAATTCACATTACTGGAGGCTCTTCTCAGTAAGATCCTTAAATATCAAATGAGCTGTAGGTTTTATATAAGGTTTTTAAATGAGCCATTCGTTCAACTATGACCGTATGGATGCTACAGTTTCAGTTCAGAAGTGCTTCAAGGCACCAGACCTTTATTCAAGTTAACCAGTTTAATGCGATCAACTTACAGGCAGAGTACCTTTATACGTCAGATATTTAAATATCAAACGTGATTTGAGTAGGGAGTCCATTGATCGCTTCATCTCTCGACTGACAATGATAAAGGAAAAATATACCTACCAAACTATCTCTTTCTAGAATGATATTAGAAGTAGTTGTAGGCAACACTGTAGGTTACACTGACTGTCACACAAGGGAACACACATAGGCTGAACATTGGGCCCCTTTGTGAGACCACACAATGAAGATTGATTCTACATTGGATTCCTAAATTGTGCCAAACTTAAGTGTATTTAGAGTAGGGATCTTTAACGAGTACCTGACATTGTACCGGCTTGGGACCGACAGCTTAACGTCCTCTCCGAGAGACGACGTCCACAGATTTATTCACCTCCCGCATTAATAAATCGAGAGCCACTGGACCTACGTTAACCACTAAGCTAACCTGGCCCCCTAGAATGATGTTATTAATAATATCAACATTTCCAAAATTCTGTAGGCCAAACAGATCCTCACCTTTTTTTCTGACCGCGTTACCCGACATTTCTCTATAATCAGCAAATACTCTTCATCTTAAAGATCATTCAACTACGAATATGACTCTTACACATGACTCACTAATTTACTGCTCCATAGGCTTTCTCACCTTTCCTTCTACAGTAGGAGCGGTACAAACTGTAAAGAACGGTTGGTTTGTGAATCAGCTATGAACCAGTTAATTACGAAGTACACCAAAGTAGTCCTTAGATCTTATTATGTTATATGAAAAATGATTTTAATCTAGATCTTAGATATCCTGTACATGGAATGACTATCATTAATAATATTAATCTGTAATTGATAACACGTTTGAGTACCTCATGTTTAGTTTAATCAAGAGTTTAACAGTCATACTTATACATAAAAGTTGACAGTATTCTTTATTTTTTGTTTCAGATTGTTGTTTGCAGAGCTAGTGAAAGCCACGTAGTGGAAAAACGACATGTCAGTGTTTTAGCTCGAATGGGGGAACTTCCTCATAACCAGGGTAAAAGAAGTCTTGCAACACTGGCGAAAAATGGAGAGCTGACATCGTCAATGAGACCAATCTGGAATAAGAAGTATGAAGACACTTGGGAAGACGTTGAATACGACGATGACATTGATAAAAGATATGTTGGTTCTTTGGCAAGATCTGGGGAGCTAAGAAACAGTGAAGAGAAACGAGGGAATATTGAAGGTCTTGTAAAGGGACTAGCCGCAGGGGAAGATCTCAAGCGACTTCGTCTTGAAGCTCTCAAGGAGGAACTGTTCAAAGAAAGACAAATGGACGCTCAAACTTACTTCGAGCCTGATGAGAAAAGACCATTGGAGGTTAGCTATGAAGACGTTAATGACGAAGAACCAAGTGAAGAGAAGAGAGGCGGGATATCATCAATTGTGCGAAATGGATACCTTAGCAAACGAACTCTTGATGATGAACTTGAACGATTGATGAGCGATGTTTACGGATTCGATGAAAAGAGAAATGTTGCTTCATTGGCAAGGGGATACAACTTTCCTGTACTGATCGGAATGGAGCCATTTGAAAAACGTAATGTTCCTTCGATTCTTAAAGACAGAACATCGCCTCTAGGAGAAGGCAAAAGGAATATAGCTTCATTTATGAAAACCTATGGATCTCCATATGAAGATAAAAGAAACGTGATGTCGCTTGCTAAAAATAAAGATTTCCCTTATATGTATATGCCAGGTAAAAGAGATTGGAGTGATGAATCAGACGAAGAACTGTCAAAGAGATACGTGGCTGCTCTACTTCGCCAAGGAAGGTTGCCTGTAGGAGAAGAGGCCCATCGAGGGGAGTCTGAGGAAAGCAAAGAATCATCCCTAAGGCCAGAGGACTCAAATGAGGAGTCTGACGAACGAAGAAAGAAATCGATCAATGTCTCGCTTAAGGAAGGCTCAAGGACCAAGAGAGAGGCCTTTAGTCAGGTTTTCGGACCAATGCAGGATAAACTGACCGTCGACTGGTCATCCCCCATCAACAAGAAATACTTGGGTAAGTCTCACAACCTGTTGTATTTTTTTTTTTTTTAATTTCTTAGGTAGGGTAGGAGCAGCATGGGATTTAAAAACAGCATGCCTAGGTGGTTGGTTAGAGTTGCCTGGTTGGTGTTTCCTTCATGTCCCATCGTACTAGACGATTTTATAGACTAAACATGAATCGTCTTTTTTTCCTAAACTTGTTGCGTCCAGGCCCTGAGGTCGGTTCCGGTTGGATTACCCAAATATCAGCAGCACCGGCCAAGAGACACGTGGGCGCTCTGGCTCGGCTGGGTTGGTTACCTTCCCTGAGAAATCATCGCTCCTTCAGGCCTAGATTCATTCGCTCCCCCTGCTTACAGGTCAGACATTCCTTCAGCTCTCTTTCTCTGTTCACTTGTCATGTAGTTGCCACATTCTCGACCTACACTCAACCTCAGGTCGAAACATAGGTCACAAAAATGTGATTTTTTACATACATATTCCATACCCGTATTAACAATATTCCTTAATCTTTATTTCACAAAAAGTTCATTATTTCAACGATTTAGAAGAAAAATGTAATTATCACTATAAGTAGATGTATATGGACAACCTATATATATTATATCAAGGGCTATTGTTGATTATTAATTTATATATAACAACACTAAAATAAACAGAGAAACCCCAGTCAACAATACTAAGTATAATTATATATATATATATATATATATATATATATACAAAATTATCAAAAAAGAACCAATAACTCTTAATTCACACAAACTCTTGAACACAGCTATTCCAAAACATAAGTCCGGACAACAAATATATTTATAAAGACTTTCAAAGAATTAACGGCTTCTACATCAGTAAACTTCAACATTAAAACAGAAATGGTTGAATTGAAGACAATTTATTAAACTAACTGATTATGGTAGAGATATTTGTTCAAGTGTTCTTACGAACTTCTTTTGAAATGTCTACGTGCAACTGTACAATCAGCTCATTTGACTAGCGCATGTCAAATAACAAAAATGTTGTTTTTTAAAGTTGACAACAGATATTTGACATTTTAAAGGTATAAAGAGTTTCATATGTCTCTGTCTTATGTCCTCTGACTTGTATTCAGTGTACTCTTTGACATGTCATTTTGACACATTATTTGACACATTGTCGTGTCATTTTTTGAGCTTCAAAGTATTATTTGACAAGGTATATTAAGGATAAGCATTACTCAAGCATAACGTTCAATACATATTTAGTTCTATAGCGCTTTAAATACTTATTATTATATGAACAAACGTGTCAAAAAAAAATACAACAATCTGATTATTATAACAACTTTTAATCAACAATTCAGAGGTGAGTACTACTATAATATTGTTTTGTACAGCAAGTACAAACCTATTATAAAATGGGATAAGTAAATCTTGCAGAATAGTAAAATCATTCCTCAAATGTATTTCGTTATCGTACTGTCTTATACCTCAATATTATATAAAACGTCCTTTAGTTCTTCTAGGGGTTGGTTAGTGTTAAAGGTGTTGGAATCCTCAGATGTATTTTCGTTATCGTACACCCTTATACTTCAATATTGTATAAAACGTCCTTTGGTTTTTCTAGGGGTTGGTTAGTGTTAAAACGGTTGAAATCCTCAGATGTATTTTCGTTATCATAAACCCTTATACTTAAATGTTTATATATAAGGTCCTTTGGTTCTTCTATGAGTTGGTTAGACTCTAAGGGGATGGAATAGATTGACTCTTGGATGAAGATCGCTGTCAAGGTTATTGGATTATGGTGATGTTGCTTTTTTAGTTGTAAGTCGAGTCGTATTGTAATCAATAGATTGTCATCTAAAACTATATTGAATATCTACATACTTATAAAAATGTCCTGACTATTAGGTGGTTGAATTTATCATAAACATATTAATGCAGGACTTAGTATAACATATTATGCAGGACAAGTATATTAAAGATATTAGAGAAGAATATTATTCATTGAAATCTGAGGAGGACTTATTATAATGTATGAGTACAACCAATCATTAGATTCTCTTAAACTTCTAAGAAGTTATATCCCATGAAACAGTTTAAGGCTAAAAAAAAAAAAACTATGTTACTTTGGAATTCTAAGTCAATTATTTTAATAAAGGAAACAACTTTTTTTTTTAAAAAAAAACCAGTAAACCAAATGTCCTTTTTACTATAATTTGCAATCAGATAACAGCTATAAAATAATTGAAAAAATATTTTATACGAACAAGTCCCAAAAACTTATTTTTTTTAGTGTACCTTATCATGCATCAGATTAAGAGATATGCAGAGTAAAATACTCGTGTTTGGAAAGATCGTAAAATGAGGTATGTGGTGACGTGCATGATAGCTGTATCAACGGTTTGGCAAGAACTAAATAAACATACATACAGCAGGGAGGCACGGATACAACATATGATAGACCCTAAATATCTAACAGATCGTAAAACCTAGCCTAATGCAATGTATGGCATTGAAGACGAGAAGATAATGAAGAAAGAATCACGAAAGACGAGCCACGACCATCGCTCATCTTCTTCTCTTTTTTCAATAAACACACTTATGGCTCTGTCATATCATAGTGTTGTATTAGTGTCAAAAAAGTATAGCTCATTTATTATTTTGAAGCCATTTTAATAAAGGGTGGTTCAAATTCCCGAGTTAATTCCATATTGGGGGTCCTAAATTACTTCAGTCTCAAATGAATTGTGAGTAGAGGTTTTTAAGGAGTATCTGACATCGTGCAGATTCCGGACCGTCGGGCTAATGTTCACTTCAAGAGTCGTTAATTCTAATAACACTTAAGATTTATGATAGATTGACTTAAGATTTCATGTTTCTTATAACTCCTCAAATGATCATAGCCACATTTAAACAAATGAATTGATAATAATGCACTTATAGCTACATTAAATTAATCATGAAATCAGTTGGTTGTTAATGGGTTTAATATAATCATTATTTGAGCTAGATTAGGTTACAGTAGAAGACCTATGTAAATTATATATATCATAAATAAGTATACATATATAAGTACATCATGTAATGTACATAATGGCTCTTATAATGTAATAATGAACTTAAAATGTGTATATAGAACGTATTAATAAACATGCACTTACTTTTTATTACAGTAAATGTGTTTATTTTGCCCTACTCTCATGGTAGGGTCACTACCATGACCTTGTCAGAGTTGGAAAAATTTTCTTCGAGAGCTTTTGTAAAGGGTACTAGCATGTTAGGTACTCATTAAATAACCTTACTCTAATAAAGTTGAGTAAAAGAGAAAATGTAAGAAACTTGATGACATGGGCAAGCCACAGGTGAAATGGCTGCGATGGAGAGGTGAATCAGACATTCTGATCCTGTTAGATCTTGAATCAGAAAGCTTGTGTAAGTGTGTGTGTGTGTGTGTGTGTGTGTGTGTGTGCCTTCCCTCGCCTCTTCCAAATCTAATTACCTCAAGCCAATCCTTTCTCCCTATAAGTAAAAATATACTGAAATGATTGTTCCCACCAACTTTGAATCCTTTCAGAAATGTTTGAGTGCTGTCTCAAGTTAGTTTTTTTGTTCATAAAAAGAGAGAAGCCACCACAAAATTACTTCTAGCTCCTATAAAAGAAAAAAGAATCTCTAAACTAAGAATTTTCTCAAAGTAAAACATATTTCCCTCTCTTATCTCTCCTGAAGTCGGTTCAACCGAAAATTAGAGACTGTATGTGTGTGTTTTTAATTTCTCTATGTTTCTTTATGTACATTTAACTAATATATATATATAATAAATCAAAATATTAAAACGGTCCAAACCGGACAGATATATATATATATATATATATATATATAATATATATATATATATATATAGGTGTATAATGTAATCGGGATTCGGTCAATTTTCCAGGATCAAAATCAAACTCTCAATGCCGACGTTTCGGTTTTATTTAAAACCTTTTTCATAGGCCTACAAACAAAGGATGACAAGAAATCATATATAAACATCATGTGAAAAAACAAAAATATATATACAAGTAGAAGTAATAGAAAAGCAATAAACATTTTTATGAACTTACAGAAGTCAGAATTTTTGAATTAGAAAAATGATGAAATTTACATTATATAAAATGAAGTAACAATAGATAGTTAGTGAACTAACATCTTTGACCAGTTAAGATGTTAGTTCACTAACTATCTATTGTTACTTCATTTTATATAATGTAAATTTCATCATTTTTCTAATTCAAAAATTCTGACTTCTGTAAGTTCATAAAAATGTTTATTGCTTTTCTATTACTTCTACTTGTATATATATTTTTGTTTTTTCACATGATGTTTATATATGATTTCTTGTCATCCTTTGTTTGTAGGCCTATGAAAAAGGTTTTAAATAAAACCGAAACGTCGGCATTGAGAGTTTGATTTTGATCCTGGAAAATTGACCGAATCCCGATTACATTATACACCTATTCTATCCAACGGTTGATATATTATTGAATTTGTTATATATATATATATATATATATGTATATATATATATATATATATATATATATATATATATATATATATATATACATTTTAAAGGATCTTTAAGGACATGTATGAAGCTTAAACTACAATGGAAAAAGGAAAACAATAGAAATAAATGATCTGAGGCCTTTTAATGTATATCATCAGAGACCAAACAAAGTAAAAACTGTATGTATATGTACTTACATGTACAGTAATTACGAGAGTTTAGTAAGTTGGTTTAAGCTTTCTGAAGTGTTAAAATTATGGCACATACTTAAAAAAACTCTAATTTATACTTCGCGAATATTCCCAGTTCGTGGGTGCGTCTGAAACGTAACCACCACCTCGAAGTAGGAGGGATTACTGTATTTGATGAATTGACTGGTAAGAATCAGGTGATGGTAGGTAGGTTGTAGTGGGAGTCCGATATGAGAACAGACATAGGCTGAACCTTTGCCCTTTGTGAAACCACCCAATGAAGATTTATTCTACAGTGGGAGTCCTAAGTGTTGCCTAGCTCAAGTGTATTTAGAGTAGGGGGTTTTTAACGAGTACCTGATATCGTACAGGCTCGGGACCGCCTACTTAACGTCCTCTCCAACAGACGACGCGTTCAGATTTATTTACCTCTCACGTGAATAATGAAAAGACCAGGTGGGTATTGAACCCCGGACCTGTTTTGGTATTATTTAGCGCTCCCAGCTTATTCAGCCATATCTCTGAAAGAGAGTAAAGCTTTTTAAGTGTCACCCATCCAAGTACTATTCACGCCCGATGTTGCTTAACTTCGGTGATCGGATGAGAACCGGTGTTTTCAACATGCTATGACCGTTACCTGTTTTGAACCCCGGCCCACCAGTTCAGAGGCGAAGACGTTAAACACTGAGGTAAGCTGAAACCGATGAGTCAGGTCAAATGGACGTGGCCTGCTATGTCTCTCCTGCGAGTCGTTACAAATCATCTCTTCACTGTATCGATTAAAATAACCACAGCGAATATATCAAGCACTGATTAGTTTATACAGGAGAATAATGAGCACATGATATTAGTGACTGTGCAGGCAGCAAGTCAACTGAAAGCGTATTAGATTCCAATTATTGCTATAATCATTAGGAAAGTCTATAATGCCATATATATTACACCAAGGTGTATAACGAGGAGAGAATTGCGCTACTTTAATTTTATTTATTATGTTTACCATATCTAGGAGATCTACATCAACAGGAAGATATTTTCTTTATTTCACTACCTTCTTAATTCCCTGCGTTGTCTGTCCTGGACAAACATATATATATATATATTGGTATACTTTGGGAGCAGACCTTCTTTTAAACATACCTCATTAAAGATCTTGCCAACATTAAGTTTAGTATGTTTCCTACATACCTTTTCAAGGTTTCGAATGCTACCTTTCCATCTCTGTGGTACCATATAAATTAACTCACCGATTTTTTTATCTTTCATTGTATTTTTCATATTACATTTCCGACGTTTCGGTCTACGTTGACCATTTTCAAGGATTCTATATACAAGGTTTTTTTAAAACAATTCTAATAAATACTTATTTACAATGACAATTACCTCACTTCTATCAAACATAACTAATAACAAAATATTCTTTTAAAAAACACTACCTTAATAAACATGACAGGTTTGCTACAAAATTCCCTACATGAACATTTACACAACATTATTTAAATCACTATATAGTTATTTTTCACGAATGTAACTTTAAAATTCTGGAAAAACAACAGGACTGATCATTAATGTTCGGCTTCTTTTCCTTTATGCATAATGATTCAATTATATGCAGCCTCGTGTGATTATTTTCTGCATATAATACTTCAATGTTGTCTTCCAGCATTTTTCTACTTAGCCTGCTTTTATGTATGTTCATTGTGTGTTCTTTCGGTCCTCCGGCTGCGAGATGCATCGTAAGTCTGCGTGAAAGTGTTGTCGTCGTAGAACCAATGTAGCTCGATTTTAGGAGCTCACAGTCTCCTATAGTGCAATTATATCTGTACACTACATTGGTTTTTTGTAGTTGTGTTTTTTGTTGTAGGTTGTTCCTAATTATCATATTTGCTGTGCAGGAACTCTTGTAGTAAATACTAATATTTAGCTTGTCTGCCGAGTATTAGTATTATTAACACATGTTGTATTTCTTTTAATTATGGCCTTCAAAATTCTTTCATCCTTTTTATATTCATTAGAGAATTGATTCTTATAATACACCGTTTGTATTCTTCCTTCTTCACCCAGCTGATGCTCTTGATTATTGTTTGAATTTATATTCTTCATATATTTCCTTAAAATATTGTCGAAGTGTTGGTTACTATAACCATTGTTGACCAATACTTGTTTAATCCTTTCTACTGCTTGGTCGAAGAGAAGCCAGTCAGACGATGTCTTGAATGCTCTATGTATAAGTGCCTTAATTGTTCCATCTTTATATCTTTCTGGGCACTCACTTTGTGCATTTAAATAAACTCCTGCATGCGTTGGTTTAACATATACTGATGTTTCATATTTCCTGTAATTCTGGTTTATTCTTACATCCAGAAAGTTGATATTATTGTTGACACTGAATTCCTTTGTGAATTTTAAAACTGATGCCTCTTCAAGTGCTTTTTTTAAACACTCAATTTCTTGTTCGTTATTCACCACTAAGAAGCAATCATCAACGTAACGGCAGTACACATGGGGCTTGACTATAGATTCTTGTGTTAACACACTATTCTCTACATGGCACATGTAAAAGTTTGCAAATGTTACTCCAAGGGGAGAACCCATGGCAACGCCATCTATTTGATAATATAAGCTCCCATCAATATGTGTAAAAGGTTTTTAGTTGTGCAACTACGAAGTAAACTTTCCAGAATTACTCTTGAAAAGGGAGGAGGGGTTAGAGTCGGATGTTCATATGCTAAATCACAAATAATTTCAATAGTTTTTTCTACTGGAACATTTGTGAAAAGAGATTCAACATCTAGAGAGGCCATGGTTCCTAGAGAGGCTAATTAAAGAAGCTAATAAAGGAAAGAAGGAGAAAATTCTGAAGCCTATCATAGGTGAATTTAGTCCTGGTTACATATACGGTAATGTCAAAACGCACAAAGCAGGTAAACCTTTACGAAATATAATTTCTCAAGTTAATACACCCACTTATGGTACTGCTAAAGCACTAAATAAAATTATTACTCCTTACCTACCTGCTAAGTATCTACTTAAATCCACTGATGAATTCTTAGAAATAATACGAGCCACTGAGCCTAAAGGAACCATGGCCTCTCTAGATGTTGAATCTCTTTTCACAAATGTTCCAGTAGAAAAAACTATTGAAATTATTTGTGATTTAGCATATGAACATCAGACTCTAACCCCTCCTCCCTTTTCAAGAGTAATTCTGGAAAGTTTACTTCGTAGTTGCACAACTAAAAACCTTTTACACATATTGATGGGAGCTTATATTATCAAATAGATGGCGTTGCCATGGGTTCTCCCTTGGAGTAACATTTGCAAACTTTTACATGTGCCATGTAGAGAATAGTGTGTTAACACAAGAATCTATAGTCAAGCCCCATGTGTACTGCCGTTACGTTGATGATTGCTTCTTAGTGGTGAATAACGAACAAGAAATTGAGTGTTTAAAAAAAGCACTTGAAGAGGCATCAGTTTTAAAATTCACAAAGGAATTCAGTGTCAACAATAATATCAACTTTCTGGATGTAAGAATAAACCAGAATTACAGGAAATATGAAACATCAGTATATGTTAAACCAACGCATGCAGGAGTTTATTTAAATGCACAAAGTGAGTGCCCAGAAAGATATAAAGATGGAACAATTAAGGCACTTATACATAGAGCATTCAAGACATCGTCTGACTGGCTTCTCTTCGACCAAGCAGTAGAAAGGATTAAACAAGTATTGGTCAACAATGGTTATAGTAACCAACACTTCGACAATATTTTAAGGAAATATATGAAGAATATAAATTCAAACAATAATCAAGAGCATCAGCTGGGTGAAGAAGGAAGAATACAAACGGTGTATTATAAGAATCAATTCTCTAATGAATATAAAAAGGATGAAAGAATTTTGAAGGCCATAATTAAAAGAAATACAACATGTGTTAATAATACTAATACTCGGCAGACAAGCTAAATATTAGTATTTACTACAAGAGTTCCTGCACAGCAAATATGATAATTAGGAACAACCTACAACAAAAAACACAACTACAAAAAACCAATGTAGTGTACAGATATAATTGCACTATAGGAGACTGTGAGCTCCTAAAATCGAGCTACATTGGTTCTACGACGACAACACTTTCACGCAGACTTACGATGCATCTCGCAGCCGGAGGACCGAAAGAACACACAATGAACATACATAAAAGCAGGCTAAGTAGAAAAATGCTGGAAGACAACATTGAAGTATTATATGCAGAAAATAATCACACGAGGCTGCATATAATTGAATCATTATGCATAAAGGAAAAGAAGCCGAACATTAATGATCAGTCCTGTTGTTTTTCCAGAATTTTAAAGTTACATTCGTGAAAAATAACTATATAGTGATTTAAATAATGTTGTGTAAATGTTCATGTAGGGAATTTTGTAGCAAACCTGTCATGTTTATTAAGGTAGTGTTTTTTAAAAGAATATTTTGTTATTAGTTATGTTTGATAGAAGTGAGGTAATTGTCATTGTAAATAAGTATTTATTAGAATTGTTTTAAAAAAACCTTGTATATAGAATCCTTGAAAATGGTCAACGTAGACCGAAACGTCGGAAATGTAATATGAAAAATACAATGAAAGATAAAAAAATCGGTGAGTTAATTTATATGGTACCACAGAGATGGAAAGGTAGCATTCGAAACCTTGAAAAGGTATGTAGGAAACATACTAAACTTAATGTTGGCAAGATCTATAATGAGGTATATATATATATATATATAAATTCAAAAAAATTATAATGAGAAAGAATATAAGTAATTAAAATAATTGTAATAGAAATAATAATTATAAATAAATAATATAAATAATATCAACTTAAAAAATACCTATATTATATATATATATATATATATATATATATATATATATATATATATATATATATATATATATATATATATAGAATATTAAATTAATAAATTAAAAAGTTAAAAAATAAAATATGAATGAATAAAAAAATAAAAAAATTGAGACTGGTCCCAGGTGGAGAATGTGGATGAAGGAGGCAAAGTAGATCTTAGAGTTACTTGTGTGATTGGGTCCACACTGACTGAAGTCTTGGCCTGAATGATTGAAGCATTCGTAGGTTTAATCATCGTACTTAATTATTATTAAAGCGTTTTATAATCTTTTTTATGGATAATAAACATATTTAGACAACTTAATTATATAAATAAATAAATATATATATATATATCACTTAATAGAATTTTCCTGTATCTACCAAAGTTTGAAACAGAGAGTTCGTAATAATGTCGCCAGGAACAGCACTGTAGTTGATAAGTAATCAAAACAAGGAGCGAGCTATGTAATATTTATCCAAACAGATGATCATAAAAACCAAAGTTATAACGTTTATAAATAAGAATGCAACTTTTGATTATTCATGTTATGCTAATGATATTGTAATTGAAGTAGCCTTGAGGATGACTACAAGCACAGATGAAACGTCGGCTAAAGGTGTTTGATATTTGTATTTAATACTTGATCAAACCTCTAGATAAAGAAAGACAAACCATATTGTTTAGTCATATACGTTTCAACGTTAACTATAGGTAAACAGTATATAGAAAAACGTAGTCATAGCCTCTAATTTTCGGTTTAACCATCATCAGGAGAGAGAGAGAGAGATAGGGACGCCAAGCATACTTGTGATGCGACGGTTGGAGACTGAACTATATAATTCTGTTTAGTATATTTTGTATTTATTTTACTCCTCTTGACGGCAATTATAAATTTAATGTTTCTGTATGTTTGCATCACTACAACGAAAAACTTAACTAAAAAATTATATCTTTTTTTTGTAAAGTACACGGTTTGGACGGTCATAGACGGGAGAGTTCGTTGGTAATGAAATAGTTTCAGTTCCAGTTGCCAGGTAAAAAGTTTTTGATAGACGAACTTAACTTTTTTGGCAAAAAATGAAAATGACATTTGTGTAGTTTAACAACTTTGTAATGAAATTATTGCTGCCTATGGAGAATCGTAATGAATCGAAATTTAAAAAAAAACCCCTCCAGCTACCCTGATTTTGTATTTTCAGCTGTGAATTCTAAACATAAATTCTCTCGATAATATCATT